>SJYC01022935.1:0-30209 GCA_006408675.1 Madoqua kirkii | reverse complement strand
GTGTTCCTGAATTGTTAAAAGTTCATCAGAGATAACTCACGCGTGTTGTCTCAGGGAAGAGGGTCTTTTGAAGCTATGCCTTTGTGCTCCAAAGATTTGGACACTGTGTTCCTGAATTGTTAAAAGTTCACCAGAGATAACTCACGCGTGTTGTCTCAGGGAAGAGGGTCTTTTGAAGCTATGCCTTTGTGCTCCAAAGATTTGGACACTGTGTTCCTGAATTGTTAAAAGTTCACCAGAGATAACTCACGCGTGTTGTCTCAGGGAAGAGGGTCTTTTGAAGCTATGCCTTTGTGCTCCAAAGATTTGGACACTGTGTTCCTGAATTGTTAAAAGTTCACCAGAGATAACTCACGCGTGTTGTCTCAGGGAAGAGGGTCTTTTGAAGCTATGCCTTTGTGCTCCAAAGATTTGGACACTGTGTTCCTGAATTGTTAAAAGTTCACCAGAGATAACTCACGCGTGTTGTCTCAGGGAAGAGGGTCTTTTGAAGCTATGCCTTTGTGCTCCAAAGATTTGGACACTGTGTTCCTGAATTGTTAAAAGTTCACCAGAGATAACTCACGCGTGTTGTCTCAGGGAAGAGGGTCTTTTGAAGCTATGCCTTTGTGCTCCAAAGATTTGGACACTGTGTTCCTGAATTGTTAAAAGTTCACCAGAGATAACTCACGCGTGTTGTCTCAGGGAAGAGGGTCTTTTGAAGCTATGCCTTTGTGCTCCAAAGATTTGGACACTGTGTTCCTGAATTGTTAAAAGTTCACCAGAGATAACTCACGCGTGTTGTCTCAGGGAAGAGGGTCTTTTGAAGCTATGCCTTTGTGCTCCAAAGATTTGGACACTGATTGGTAAGGAAGGGCATCACTTCGGCAGGGGATGCTCATGGGATCCTCAGGGCACTGGGTACTCTGCCTCGCGCCCCGAAACAAGTAGAAGAGAGAAGGGAAAATACGCGAGAGGACGCTTGGACAAACCTCACCCTTGAGAGTCACACTTCCCAAGGAGTTAGTCTCCGCTTCTGTACCCTTAACCTCCTTTGCACGGATTCTTTTTGTTTGGTTTGGTCTTGGCTCAAAATGAAACAGGAGGCTGTCATCAGAAACTTAGCGGATCAGCATTCTGTGTCTTCAGAAATCTACCGCCTGAAAATAACAGGGAGGACCATAAGAACAATGATTTTTTTTTTCTCTCCCATTTATTGAGCAATTAAATGTGATGAATATGTTATACACCATGGTGAATGTTGAAACTAATAACCTGAAATGTCAATGCGTGACTATTTGTATACTTGACAGCTGATAATTGCATCATTTATCATTTAAAAAATCTGGCAGTCTTAAGCGGGGAACATTTATAATTAATTTTCTTGCCCCAGAAAGTCCAATTCATTCCACAGTCTGAAGGAATCAGTATTAATTTCTTTTTCTATCAGCCGTGGGCCACAAGTTAATGTATTAAAATCAAGAACATTTACAATAACAGACTAATTAAATTATTTCCTCTACTGTAGTAGAAAAAGGCATGTCTCTTGTGCTGATAATCAGTCACCACAGGAAACTACATTTAATCCTCCTGGAAAGTCAGATTCCTCCCCGTGGTGATTTTAAACAACCAAGTGGCTTGAGCAACTCGGTTTGCTAGAGTCATGAAGACTATTGACTTTTGCTTATTGTTATTGTTTTTGAATGAGACTGATAGGGAACTGACTCGTTAAAACAGTGTTTTTCAGTCAATGAGCTAGAGTTATCAGCAGATGCGTGAAGCAGAGAAGTATCTTAATCTCATGGAATGGGCATAGCTTTTGAAATGTTTATTCTGATCCACTTTCTGTTATAACTGTAATTCAGCAAATGAGATGCATATTTTTGAAAGAAAAATACTGGGCGTCTCATCACAGCTTTCTACTTGAGGTGAGGACCCAGACCACTAAGAGCCACAGAAGAAATGTGAGGTTATCAGGTTTTTTTTTCCGTTTTATTTGCTCCACCAGGTGTTCCTGCAGCTCTCAGGCTCTCTGGTTATAGCATGCAGGGTCTAGAGTGCGTGGACTCTGTAATTACGCACAGGCTTAGCTGTTCCTCCACTTGTGGGTTCTTAGATCCCCGAACCAGAGATCGAACCGTGTCCCCTGCCTGGAAGGCGAATTGTCAGCTGCTGGCCCACCAGGGAAGTCCCAGGATGTCAGTTAGTTTTGAATATTCAGAAATAGGACCGAAGAAAATAAGTTGTCCAGGGTAGTTAGTTGTTCAGAAGCCATAAGGAAGAAATGGCATCTGTGGTTGTCTACGCATTCTAAAGTCTATGAGTTCTAAAAGTGTAAGAGAATGTCTGTGTTTTCAGAGTGCTGGAAAGGAATGAGTCTGCAAACTGGCCGATGGCATGCAGGGCATGACAATAATGACAACAATCTATTTCAGGGTCCCCCAAACGAAAGAGAAAATAATGATCTTCTTCGGTGTCGTTAGGTTCAGATTTCAAAGGCTATATCGTCTCACCTACTGTCTGGTGAAAAAGGAGTTTTCCAGAAAACTTGTGAGCACAAGGGGTGGGATGGGGAGGGAGATGGGAGGGAGGTTCAAAGGGGAGGGGATATATGTAATACCTATGGCTGATTCATGTTGACGTTTGACAGAAAATGGAAAAATTCCGTAAAGCAGTTATCCTTCAATTAAAAAATAAATTAATTAACAACTAAGAAAAATGAAAAAAATTTCAAGCCTAAAAAAAAAAAAAGACAAAGCACTTCCTCAGTAAGAATCACAGGGGCTCATCCGGGCATGACAACCTTCTTGATATGCACAGCGCTTCCCCAACTGCCTGGCATAGGACTGGTGCCTGATGCATGTCAGTGGCATACTTCTAATTTCTTCCTCAATTCATTATTTCCCAGTGTCATGTGGACCAGCTAATTTTTCAGATGACATCCTTCTTTGCAATAGCTCTGCGAAGCTGGCATTGTCATGAGAATATTACAGAGTGGGTGACATTTGAAGACCTTCAGGAGGGTCAAGGAAGCTGGCACTGGGCAAGGCAGGGATGTGAGTCCGTCTGCTTGTCTCCAGTATCAAGCTTGACAGCACCCAGTTGTCAGCTGTGTGTGAAGGATACAGTGATGGGGAAGGCATTCATACAGTCTAGGGAGGTTTAGCAAAGACAAAGAGGTCGCTTACTTTGCTTATAATTGATACGGAATCTGTATATGTCCATAAGGAATACGGAGAGGGGAGGAAAAAGAGGGGAATCAGAAGGGAACATTGGAGAAAGCTGAAGAGAGTTAGAAGCAAGCTTAGAATTAGTACAAAGAGGAGTTCGAGGGCATTAATTCATGGCAAGAGAGACCCGATTAAAACTCAGATGGCATTCATACAGTCTAGGGAGGTTTAGCAAAGACAAAGAGGTCGCTTACTTTGCTTATAATTGATACGGAATCTGTATATGTCCATAAGGAATACGGAGAGGGGAGGAAAAAGAGGGGAATCAGAAGGGAACATTGGAGAAAGCTGAAGAGAGTTAGAAGCAAGCTTAGAATTAGTACAAAGAGGAGTTCGAGGGCATTAATTCATGGCAAGAGAGACCCAATTAAAACTCAGAAACAAGTTTACTTTCAGTGATGACAATGGGCCGGGAAAAGCTCAGAAAGGAAGCTGTGCACACCATAATGCATAATCTGAAACCTGACTCGAAGCTTTGCTTGCAATAGAAGATAAAGCTCTTCCTTCATTTTCCACCTTGCAACTATGCAACGTATGTGGAGTCTTGCAAGGCATACACACTAAACAATCACACACACCTGGTAGGTCAGAATTCATGCGATGACTAGCTCAAGAATCTTTATTGATTTTGTGTCATCAGACGTGACTTTGGAGCATGAAATTTAATAACAAAACTAGTATTGCAGAAAAAGCAATTTATCTTCAGAAGACTTTTCTTGATTCAGAATGTGCAATAATTGTTTACCTTTTGCTTATTTTGACCTAACGAATGTTTGGCATATGTGTGTAGAGCGTTATAGAATACAACTAAGTTTCTATATTTTTTTAAAAACTCAAACTCAAATGAAACCTTATCAGTTGATATTTCAAAATCTAGCTGTGGAAGATCTGACTTTGAAGAAGAAATGAAATGGTTCCTGGCAACTATACTGTATTTTATAGAACCAGACTGTAACCAGTACATTTGTACCAAAAAAAAAAAAAGCTCTTGTGCCAGTCTCGGATTATTATAAGATCTTAATTTGGAGAAGTACTTTTGTCATGAAGGATCATTCCTTTCAATAGATTTGAAGTTTTTTGTTTTTTGTTTTAATTCAGTTCAGTTTAGCGTCCGACTCTTTACGACCCCATAAACTGCAGCATGCCAGGCCTCCCTGTCCATCACCAACTTCCAGAGCCCACCCAAACCCATGTCCATTGTGTTGGTGATTTTTTAATTTTTTATTTGGATTGGCCAAAAAGTTCACTTGTGTAAGATGTGATGAAAAAGCCGAATAAACTTTCTGGCCAACCAAGTGGAATGTGTTAAGACGAAAAATTTTTAAGGTCGCACACATTCTTTGAATTATCTTTCCAGAGAGATGAACACTCTCCCATTATCTTTTCATTAAAGGATTGGCCTAAAATATGTAGCCCCTCTTTGGGTCAGCAGAGTGGAGTAAAATTCTAAGCTCTAATACTCTCTGCCATTGTTTTGGAAATGGTACATGATTTCCATTTTATGGATAATCCTACCGCTTTAATGAGCTGTCTCCCTAGTTCCTTCAGTACTGGCACTATGAATGGCCCTCCTTGGGATGGAGTAGTGACTTTAAAGGCCATCCTATGACTCCGTAAGAAACACAGAAAATGGAAAATAAAACACATATTCCATCAGGGCAGGAATGGACCTCTTTGGGGAGGATTCCTGAGTTGTAGATTTCCAGACATAGCCAACTTCGTAACTGCGCACTAGAAATCTGAAAGCGCCTTTATAACCCAGACTGCAAACAGTATACATTCTTTTACACAAGGCCGATTAGTAACATGAGTGAGTCAGATAATACCTCCTCAAATGGAAGATTTCATATAAGTGGTTATAATCGCTTATAGAAAACCTGTATGTGTTGAAACTTAAACCTTCTTTTTCACCATTTAACCCTAGGAATATTGAATGCTGAGTCTTTGGTTCTGCAAATGAGTATTTCAAAAGACAAGCTGTGATTTTCAGCAGAAATAATATTGGATAAGAGGTCAAAAGTAGGAAAATTGTGCCTTGCAACGCTTTCCCAATCTTGAAAGTCAGTAAAAGAGGATTGTTACAGGACCAAAAATGGTATTATTTACATTATGCAGCTTAAAAAGTGCAACAATAGACCTTTTCTTTCCCCACGTGAAGAAACTTGAAGCGCAGACAACTGTATTTCCGTCAATAACGTGACTTTTGATCCAGTAACAGCATCGCATACTCAACAGGAGTGCAGTGATAAAAATGCCCGGTGTCTGCTTTGGGGAAATACGACTCCCGAGTTCTTCAAATGAAAGATAATCAATCCTGGCACCCACTTGATTGCATCTGAATATGCGCTGCGTATCTCTCTGAATTTAAACTAGGTCTCAGTTCCCCGTGTGATTTCCCTCTGCCCACAGTTAGAAACACACTTTCGTTTCAACACTTTTCTCGCCCTGACTTCTCAGGATGATGGCTCCCTCTGATGTACCCCTTTCCCCAGCTTCCCCAGGCAGGACCTTCCTTTACCCTTAGAGCAAACCGGGTTCAAGCCTGGATCCCGACGCCCTTTGCCCTTCCTTGTTTGTGGCTGGTATTGAATGATGACCTGCGGATAACGGATAATGGATAACGAGACCTCTTTCGAGTGGGATCATTTTGAATAGGTTGCTCCACCGCAGCTCTGCCGTGTGCCCCTTCCCCAATAGTCTCCTCCAAAGACCTTTTGTCACAGCTGCCTCCCCACACACACCTAAACTGGGGACCACAGGAAAATGCCTAGTTTGGTGCCCATCAGTCGGATTCCATCATGTGCACTAACCTCAGTGACGAGATGAGGGAGCCTGGGAGGCTGGAACTGGGTGAGCCTAGGGCCGCAGCTTACGGAGATGGAGCACTGGAACAGACGATGCTCGGGAGCTGGGTGATGGGCTGCATGGTGGTACTTGTTCCTGGGCTATGGGCTACACAGCCCATGGAATTCTCCAGGCCAGAATACTGGAGTGGGTAGCATTTCCCTTCTCCAGGGGAGCTTCCCCATGCAGGGATCGAGCCTAGGTCTCCAGCACTGCAGGTGGATTCTTCACCACCTGAGCACCAGGGGAGCCTATAATGCTGTGGATGGAGGAGCAAGTCAGCAAGAAGATGGTAGATGCAGCTGCATACACTGGGCTTCAGAGGTGAGAGTCATCATCTTCATATGCGGGCTTCCAATACATTGTTGGCTTTCTGAGTCTGGGGTGTGGCAGACAGGTCACGCCAAAAGGCTCTGAAAGTTGGGAGAGCAGCTGGGAGACTGTAAACTAAGTGGGGGAGGAGGGGGTTGCATACTCTTTTTATGAAAGGCCAGAGAGTGAATGTTTTAAGCTTTGTGCACCATAGAGTCTCCACTGCAACTCTGCAACTCAGCTGCAGCAGCTCAAAAGCAGCCGTAGACAGTGTGCCAACCAGTGGGTGTGGCCATGTTCCAATAAAACTTTACTTACAAAAACGAGTGGTGGGCCTGAGTCGGTCCTTGGGCTGTCTTTTACCAACTTCTGCTATGAGTGGTGAACTGAAGACATGGAGCAGGCCTCTGAGGAATATGCATACTTATCACAGTGTTTCTGAAAGCTTAGAGTAAAGGAATCTCCTGGGAGCTATTGAAAGGCAGAGGTTTCCAAGCCCCAAGGGAGTTCACCTGCAATAGCGATCCAAGCTTGGCTTTGAGTGATGGACAGTGATAATGAGCATAAAGAAAGAAGGGTGAGGGCCGTTGTCCTGTAGCCTGGTGGAAGGGGCTGTAGTCAGCATCCTTAAGAAATTGAGAGTAATTAAGACCACTGCTCACACATTGTAGCCCAAAAGATTTCATTTTATGGTGGGGGCCGACATCTGCCTACGGTAGGTGAAGAGGCGCAGGGAAATAAAAACAAAGCCTCGGTGGCCCTACATAGCTTTTATGTATGTGTGTGTGTATGTATATGTACGTATACATAGCTTTTATGGACATATACATGTACATATATGTAGATTTTATGTGTACACGTCTGTGTACTGAACCCGGGTCTCCTGTACTGCAGGCAGACTCCTTACTGTCTGAGCTACCAGGGAAGCCTTGTAAATAAACCATATATATGCACACGCATGTGCGTGTGTGTGTGTGTGTATGTAATATGTATGTTTGGCTGCAGTGGGTCTTAGTTGCAGCATACAGGATCTTTTGTTGTGGCGTGTGGGCTTTTCCAGTTGTGGTGTGTGAGCTCCGGAGTGTGGTTTCTAGAGCAAGCTGTTTAGTTGCCCGACCAGAAATCGAACCCACGTCCTCTGCGTTGCAAGGTAGATTCTTAACGATCAGACCCCCTAGACCTATACGCCCCAGCTTGTTCATGAAGAGGAAAGCAAAGGTGGTTTTTAACTGGAAGAAGAGGTTCCAGGGAAATACCTCTTTGTTTTAAGGTAGGAGAGACATCACCTTATTTGAGTACTGGTGACAAGAAGCCTGGAGAGAAGGGATGAGAGGAACTCAGGAGAGAGGGCGGCTAATGTCCACAGCCTGGATGTTGGAGAAGCAGCTGTTTGGCAACTAGGGTTTCATGGGAACTGTTGTTGAGTCGCTCAGTCGTGTCCGACTCTTTGCAGCCCCGTGGACTGCAGCACGCCAGGCTTCCCTGTCCTTCACTATATCCTGGAGCTTGCTCAAACTCATGTCCATTGAGTCAGTGATGCCATCCAACCATCTCATCCTCTGTTGTCCCCTTCTCCTCCCGCCTTTAATCTTTCCCAGCATCAGGGTCTTTTCAAATGAGTCAGCTCTTCCCATCAGGTGGCCAAAGGACTGGAGTTTCAGCTTCAGCATCAGTCGTTTCAATGAATATTCAGGACCGATTTCCTTTAGGATGGACGGGTTGGATCTCCTTGCAGTCCAAGAGACTCTCAAGAGTCTTCTCCAACACCACAGTTCAAAAGCATCAGTTTGGCCCTCAGCCTTCATTATGGTTCAGCTCTCACCTACGTACATGATCCCTGGAAAAACCATAGCTTTGACTATGTTGTTGGCAAAGTGATGTCTCAGCTTTTTAATACACTAAGTTGGTCATACCTTTTGTTTTCAAGAAGCAAGCATCTTTTAATTTCATGGCTACAATCACCATCCATGGTGATTTTGGAGCCCAAGAAAATAAGTCTGTCACTGTTTCCATTTCTTCCCCCATCTATTTGCCATGAAGTGATGGGATCAGATGCCGTGATCTTAAGTTTTTTGAATGTTGAGTTTTAAGCCACTTTTCCCCTCTCTTCTCTCACCGTCATCAAGATGCTCTTTAGTTCCTCTTTGCTTTCTGCCATTAGAGTGGTATCATCTGCATAACTGAGGTTGTGATTTTCCCCAGCAGTCTTGATTCCAGCTTGTGATTCATCCAGCCAAGCATTTTGCATGATGTACTCTGCCTAGAAGTTAAATAAGCAGAGTGACCGTGTATAGCTTTGACATACTCCTTTCTCAATTTTGAACAAGTTTGCCTTTCCACGTCTGTGGTTCATGGAAACAGGCATCTATGGACAGAGAATAAAAGCAAACTGTCAGTTGCAGCTCAGTCCAGAGGCAAGACGATAAAGCGATTCCCACTGGCGGCCTCTTTGGTTTTGCTAAGCTGGGCCTTAGGCCATCTGCTCAAGGTGAGGTGGGAGGTCCTGTGGCTGGTTGGCTGGAACGGGTGCAGAAAATGAGAGGGAGAAGCAGGTAAGAGAACGGAAGGGCTATGCGTGGACTCTGCATCAAAACTCAAATCCAGTTTTTCCCACAAGCCGTTAATATCCCTCCTGGGTGGCGTTCACCGTTGTTGACTAAAAAAGATAAGCAACAACCTGAAAGCAGAGAGTTGTTTTATTCGGTGGAAATTTTTAGGACTTTAAGCCTGGCAGGCAGCATCAACTGCCCCTGGGAGAGCGGTTGTTGGGGGGTTGGGGGGAGCCAAGTTATATAGAAGTTTGCAACAAAGGGGGACCGGTCGTCTGAACATCAAAGATTATTGTTAGTTAAGGAAAAGCAGACATCTCAAGTTAAGGTATTTAGCATTCTTCTGTGTATGAGAAAGAGGCTTCCCTGGTAGCTCAGCTGGTAAAGAATCCGCCTGCAATGCAGGAGACCCCAGTTGGATCCCTGGGTTTGGAAAGATCCCCTGGAGGCGGGCATGGCGACCCACTGCAGTATTCTTGCCTGGAGAAGCCCCACACAGAGGAGCCTGGTCGGGTGCAGTCCCTGGGGTCGCAAAGAGTTGGACACGACTGAAGTGACTAAGCACATGTATGGAAGATGCAAGCATCTGCGGGGGGGAGTCCCTGAAATCGTTCTTCCACATGCATCTCAGCTCCTGGGGGCCAGCACCCTGTACTGTCACATCCATCACTGGCTGCAGTCTGATGGCTGTTAGATAGCAGGGATTCTTCTCCTTCCTGAATGCCCTTAGGGCTCACCGCTCGATGGGAGGTCAGGGAAATGTCATTCTTGTTCTCTGGGAGGCACGTTGCGGTGTGTATAGGAAGAGGTAACCAAGAGCTCCCCACAGAGGCAGTCCTTCATTCTTTCTTTCTGTTTCACATACACACACACACACAGAGGTACGCACACGCACAGAAGGTCAGATGCTCTGTGACTCTCGCACACGAACCTTGTACGCCCAGCCAGTCACCTTGCTGCCATTCCCCAAGCCTGCCAACTCTCTCCCCCTCCAGGTATTAAAACTTATATCCATCTCCAGGAGCCTAACTCGAACCCTAACCCTACCCCCGACATATCCCCCCCCACAACCCCTTAAACACTTAGGACATTGTACCTCAATAAAGCACCCTTTTCACAAGGGAGGTGAGGCAAGCAGTGCTGGAGGAGAGCCTGCTTTCCAGGGCGAGCAAAAACCCGACAAAGGAAGTCATGTAGGCAAACTGCTCAGTCGCTCATCTCGTCTTGACTCTGCGACCCCAGGGACTGCAGCATGCCAGGCTTCCCTGTCCTTGACTCTCTCCCGGACTTGGTTCAAATTCTGCTTCGAAGTCACCATTCCTGCGTGAACCGTTTCTTATCAGAAACGAATGATCCAGAATTTGTTACGAAGACAAAAGCAGGAAGAAGTGTCAGAAAACGTGAGGCTGACTCTCTCCTGAAACCCGTCACCCCATTCTCATAGCCTCCTGCCAAAGAACCTGCAGCATTTCTACATTCATTCTCAAAAAAAACCCAAAAAACAAAAATAAAGCAAAAAAAATCGACCCAAGGCCCTTGAATCAAGTGAGTGAATTGATTGCCCCTTTCAGGTACTCTGTTTCATGAATAATGGAACCGTGTCTTAAGTCAAAAGATCGTTTTCTATTCCGGACTTGTAAGGTAAAAAAACCATTGTACATAATAGATCAAATTAATTGAGTTATAACCTGTACAGTTACCAGTAATGGCTTGCACAGATTTAATCATTGTACGTGGGATTAATTATACCCAGTCTATGCTCATTTTCCAAAGAAAGCTATAAAGCGTCGCATCTTGGGCTGTTCAGCAAATGCAATAAGGAATCAAAACCATCAACTTGGCAGGTCATTTCAAACTCTCTCCTAAGCAATTATTCAAAACTTCACATACCACAACTGAAGTTTTTGCCCTTTACCAGTTGAAAAGAAGTGTCCAAAGTCATATTCTTATAAATCTTATATATAAGTTATGTCCGACTCTGTGTGAACCCACAGACGGCAGCCCATTGGGCTCCACCGTCCCTGGGATTCTCCAGGCAAGAACACTGGAGTGGGTTGCCATTTCCTTCTCCAATGCAGGAAAGTGAAAAGTGAAAGTGAAGTCGCTCAGTCATCTCTGACTCCGAGACCCCATGGACTTCAGCCCACCAGGCTCCTCCACCCATGGGATTTTCCAGGCAAGAGTACTGGAGTGGGGTGCCATTGCCTTCTCCGAGATAAGCATGTGTTAGTAGAAGAACCATTTCTTTGCCAAATTCTAATGTGATTATCGACAGACACCCATTAAGTCCTGGCTCGTACGCTGTAAATAAGCCGTGTCCTGATCCTGCAGCCAGAAGACCTCCTTCTCCCACTGGAGAGGGAGCATCCTCTATTATCTTGAGCGACCCCTGTCTGCACAAACGGTGTGGCATCTTACAAAGAAGCCAAGACAAGGTTGGGTTTTGTAACGCTCACTTCTCCAAAGTCTATATTCCATTCCCAGTATTTAGAAATGGAACCATTTGGCCATTGTTGTTGTTGTTGTTGCTGTTTAAACTTGAGACACAGTTCTGTTATCCGATTCAAGGCTAAGGAAAGTCGGTGTGGCATCTTACAAAGAAGCCAAGACAAGGTTGGGTTTTGTAACGCTCACTTCTCCAAAGTCTATATTCCATTCCCAGTATTTAGAAATGGAACCATTTGGCCATTGTTGTTGTTGTTGTTGCTGTTTAAACTTGAGACACAGTTCTGTTATCTGATTCAAGGCTAAGGAAAGTCATCTCATGACAAAGGAGGGAACAAATCTCTACTTTCACGATCTCATTCTTTAGACAATTTGTGTTGCGTTTTAATGATGCCGTTGTGTATTTTCTGTGTTCCTCTTGTATCTGATCGTGTGCTTTTACTGAAAATATACAGAGTTGAGATTTGTCTGTGCTGACTTGGCCCAGGAAGCAAGGAGGTCCTATAACAAGACAGCAACGGAGGAGGGTTGATTCCTCTGTGTGCTCAGAAATACTCTGTGGTTTCTTTTTTCTCCTTGTGATCACTGTCAGTTTCATCTTCTTATCTGCAGACACTTATCACAACTGTCCTTTTGTGCAAAGTAGTGTCAGTATTTCTCTTATCTGTTCGTTTGAGTGGGAAAAGGTCTTTTAATATTCTGAAACTGTTTTAACCCTCTTGTGCCCTTGGCTGATTTAAAACTCGGATGCGATTGAGACGGAACGTGATGAGTCCTTGCGTCAAATCCCAGTGATGACTTTAAGTGCCACTCTTCCCCCCGGCCTTCTTCCTTCTTCCCTGTGGAGCCTCACACTGGGAACTTAATTTGCTGAGTTTGGTATTTAATCAAAGAGGTTGGATGTGAATTAAATTCAGGCCTCTAGAGACAAGAGTTTATTCACCCTTTGCCAAAGAATTTGGACTTCCCTGGTGGCTCAGACGGTAAAGCATCTGCCTACAACATGGGAGACCCGGGTTCAATGCCTGCGTCAGGAAGATCCCCTGGAGAAAGGAATGGCAACCCACCCCAGTACTCGTGCCTGGAAAATCCCATGGACGGAGGAGCCTGGTGGGCTACAGCCCCTGGGGTCTCAAAGAGTCTGACACGAAGGAGTGACTTCTCTTCACTCACTTTGCCAAAAAATAGCCTTTTCTGTCAGCAGAAAGGGATACTGAGTATTTGTGGGCCTCTGATAGTGTATGCAGGGTTTCTCGTATATAATCCCCAAAGGGGAAACTTTAACAGAAGTGAGTTATGATGGATATGGATTCATCTTACAGGTCTTTGGAACGATTATCTTGTAAAGCCTGTACTCCTTAAGCTTTCAGAGTATGCATTGGTTTTTAGAAAGACCTTGAAATTTTCACAAAAGCGACTGTACCCTAAAGGGGAAGGTGTTGAGGGGAGACAAGAGAATTTGTTTCTGTGGGCATTTGGTGTTTCCTGGAACTGCTGCCCCCCAAAGAAACATTGTTTGGAAGATCAAAAGTGAGGGAAGGATGTCTCTTATTAGCCTCACCGGTCAAAATCAACCTGGCTTGGGAAGAATAGCATCGTGTATAATGAAAATCATATTTGTTCATCAAGAAAGGAAAGCAAAAATTGAATCATTAGATTATTTTCTATTCCAGTAGTCATGTATGGATGTGAGAGTTGGATTATAGAGAAAGCTGAGTGCAAAGAATGGATGCTTTTGAAGTGTGGTGCTGGAGAAGACTCTGGAGAGTTCCTTGGACTGCAAGATCAAACCAGTCCATCCTAAAGGAAATCAGCCCTGAATATTCACTGGAAGGACAGATGCTGAAGCTGAAGGTCCAGTACTTTGGCCACCCGATGTGAAGAACTTGACTCATTGGAAAAGACCCTGATTCTGGGGAAAATTGAAGGCTGGAGGAGAAGGGGACGACAGAGGATGAGATGGTTGGATGGCATCACTGACTCGATGGACATGAGTCTGAGTAAACTCTGGGAGTTAGTAATGGACAGGGAGGCCTGGCGTGCGGCAGTCCATGGGGTCGCAAAGTGTCGGACAGGACTGAGCTGAACTGAACTGATGTCCTGGCTAGCTGTTGTAAATAGTGCCTCTGTGAAGCATTGCGGGGTGCGTCTATCTTCTGGAATTATGATTGTCACCAGAGAGCACACTTTTGAAGCCGAGCATGGCCAGGTGATGGCTAGGCTAGATGCCGTGAACATAGACTTTAGTCATCTGAGAAATCAGTGCGCACAGATGAGGAGCTATGAGACAGTGCCCAGACGGAAATATGCAGGCTCGCTTTCCTGATGTGTTGATTTGCTTGCCATGATCATTCTTGACCTTGCTCCTGAAATGGGTGAAGGATTCCCAGTAAGACGACGAAAGGAAGGAACTGCACCATGTATCTACGGATTTCTTGCAGATTTGCCTGTGCACACCTGCTCAGGAAATTATGCTGTAGAGCAGCAAGGCCATTTGCATGCGTACAGCAGCTCAGTGCGCTAGGAAAATGCATCAAAGAGCAGGCGCCAGAGAATTCACAATGTTGCTCCTTTCCTTCCTCTCTCCCCCCGCCCTCCCTGCCAGCCGAAGCTTTATTGATCGTCTTTCGGACTCCTACTGTTTATCCTGAAATGTAATAAATGAAAGGAAAGATATCACACATTTATTCCGGTCTTTTCCCGAATGGCTTCTACTTCGAGATAACCAGCTCGTCCGTGACGGAAAGCTATTCCTTGTAGAGAATCACATGAAGACAGGGAAGAGGGATAATAGAATTATCATATCACGCTTGCTACCCCGTAATGATGCCATACATCAAAGCTGGGGTCACCGGTGAGTTCCAGAATCTTTATGCGCAAGGTTGACGGGGGCTTTCAGATGGTTCCATCAGGGTGACCTCTCCAGAACCACAGGTCGGTCTTACCCGTATGATCGGCGCCACTCATCTCCCCCACCAGATCAACTCTGACGCTAATCAAGTTTCTAGAGCTAAAGAGCTCTTTGTATATCTATGTGTATACCTATGGCTGATTCAGGTTGAGGTTTGACAAAAAACAGCAAAATTCTGTAAAGCAATCATCCTTCAGTAAAAAACAAACTAATTTTTTAAAATGCATGCAATAAAGAAGTATCTAAAAAAAAAAGCCACAACAAGAATGTAATGTGTAGTATACCTAGATTGTGGGAAAGCTTACAGGAACATGGACTCAAGTTCTTAAAGACTTAAATGGCACAGGAGAAACATGCTGGGGAACTGAAAGAAGTTTTAGCTGACGTACCAGTCACAGGAGTCCTGACTCAGATCACCTAGTGACGCTTTCTCTTTCTGCAGGAAGTGAAAAATAAATAAATAAGTGAACATGGCTGGTAATGAAATGATACTTAGGAATACTGATTAACTTTGCTTCCGGCATTGTGACTGAGTTTTTAAATGCCTGAACTAGAGATAGCTGGTGAAGAAAATTTTAGGTAAAGGATGATATTTTGACTCAGAATAGCCAATCATACTGGTTTGCCTGGGACTGAGTGGATTCCTGAGATATGGGACTTTCAGTGCTAAGATTGGGATTCTGTCTTACTCCTTGGAAGGAAAGTTATGGCCAACCTAGACAGCATATTAAAAAGCAGAGACATTACTTTGCCAACAAATGTCCATCTAGTCAAGGCTATGGTTTTTCCAGTAGTAATGTACAGATGTGAGAGTTGGACTATAAAGAAAGCTGAGCGCTGAAGAATGGATACCTTTGAACTGTGGTGTCAGAGAAGACTCTTGAGAGTCCCTGGGATAGCAAGGAGCTCCAACCAGTCCATCCTAAAGGAGATCAGTCCTGAATATTCATTAGAAGGACTGATGCTGAAGCTGAAGCTCCAATCCTTTGGCCACCTGATGCAAAGAACTGACTCACTGGAAAAAACCCTGATGTTGGGAAAGAATGAAGGCAGGAGAAGAAGGGGGTGACAGAGGATGAAATGGTTTGATGGCATTACCAATTCGATGAACATGCATTTGGTTAAACTCCAGGAGTTGGTGATGGACAGGGAGGCCTGGCGTGCTGCAGTCCATGGGGGTCACAAAGAGTCAGACGTGACTGAGTGACTGAACTGAACTGACTGTTATTCAGTCACTAAGCTGTGTCCGACTCTTTGTGACCCCCGTGGATTGCAGCACGCCAGGCTCCTCTGTCCTCCACTATCTCCTGGAGCTGGCTCAGATTCATGTCCATTGAGTCGGTGATGCCATGCAACCATCTCATCCTCTGCTACCTCCCTTCTCCTTTTGGAAAAGGAAATGGCAACCCAGTCCAGTATTATAGTCTGGAGAACCCCATGGACAGCATGAAAAGGCAAAAAGATTGGGATAGTCCAGGGCAGATATGGACAGTGGGTCTTTCCATCTGAGGTTTGCTTTAACATGGATGGTGCTTTGGAAAATATTGATGGTGAAATTGAGCAGCAGGTACCTAAAGGTTTATGACTCTATTCTATTTGGGGCTAGGTTTAAGAATTTCTGTGATAATAAAAAAATTAATAAGAGAGTAAAGATAAAGCAATCTCTGCTTTCAACAGTGTTTCTGAATGGTAAGAGTGTCTTCTCCATTTTGTCATCTCTGGAGAATCAAGGGCTCAAAATAAGGGATCTTAGGGAACCTGTGGGCCTGGTGAAGGCCACTCACACTTTGTGTTACAGGGAGAACTTTGGCAAAGATGCGAAGCTGGAAATACTTCCTTCTAGCTGGACCATGTGTGTTTCCACTGAACACGTCATGCAGGGGTTTAGTTACCAGACAATGGCGACCTCAGGAAATGATTTATTTGCAGAGAACATTATTTATATCTGAGACTTGATGTGAGGTCTTGTTGGAAACACAGGGCCAGCACACTCACAGAGCACCTTTCTCTAGGGAGTGCTCATCAGCAACAAGTTAGTTCGGCGGTGCTGAAGGTGAGGTCCACAGGAAACAGATATTTCTGAGAACTGGATATTTTAAGCTCACGTGGCAGTTTAATGCCACGAGGGAATACGCGCGAAGGAAGCAGAGACCCTCTGTCATGTAATCTAATATTTGACAAGTTTTAGACAAACGTTTTGACAGCTTTCAGGTCAACGTTTCACAGTGTTTAGATTATCCGTCCTGAAGGAGGCAGCTAAATGCCATGTGACCTGAGTAATGTTTAAGAGGTAAAGTAAAACGGTGTCAGGAGATGACGGTCAGCCCCAAATATTTTCACTTTCTCCTTGGATACAAGTTGAGCTTATTCTGCTTAAGCTTTTCAGCTTAAGCTTTTCAGCTTAAGTCAATAAAGAGAATGTGAGAAATAGCAAGGATTTCCCAAGTGGCTCCGATGGTAAAGAATCTGCCGGCAATGCAGGAGACCCGGGTTCCGTGCCTGGTTTGGAAAGATCCCTTGGAGAAGGAAATGGCAACCCACTCCGGTATTCTTGCCTGGGAAAGCCCGTGGACAGAGGAGCCTGGTGGGCTACAGTCCACGGGGTTGCAAAGAGTTGGACCCAACTGAGCGAAGGTGTCTAAGAATGGCAGAATCTGGTAGAACAGGCCTGGTAGAGACCCACTGCCCACCTGACCTCAGAGCTTCCCTGGGGCCATGTGAGTGCTATCCACATGCACATGGACTTGTGCCCCTGACAAGCCCTTTGCCCAGTGAGCGTGTTTATGCACAGCAATGCCCAACGGCAAGAGTGGAGGCAACTGGCCGCACGCTGGTCTCTGCAGACTGAACCTCTCAGAACTGGGTCTCTGCCTCGCTGGATGGCTGTGTGTGGTCATGTGCACAAGATACACGTGTGTGTACTTGTCTGCTCAGCCATGTCCCACTCCTTTGCAACCCCAGCGACTGTAGCCCACCAGGCTCCTCTTTACATGGGATTTCCCAGACAAGAGTACTGGAGTGGGTTGCCATTTCCTCCTCTAAGAGACTGTATGTTCATCCCCAAACCTAGACATGATCTAGGGTTAAGTAAAGTGAAAGTTGCTCACTCCTGTCTGACTCTTTCCGACCCCGTGGACTATACAGTCCATGGAATTCTCAAGGGCAGAATACTGGAGTGGGTAGCCTTTCCCTTCTCCAGGGGCTCTTCCCAACCCAGGAATTGAACCCAGGTCTCCCACCTTGCAGGAAGATTCTTTACCAGCTGAGCCACCAGGGAAGCCCAAGAATACTGGAGTGGGTAGCCTATCCCTTCTGTAGCGGATTTCCCTGACCCAGGAATCGAACCAGAGTCTCCTGCATTGCAGGTGGAGTCTTTATTAACTGAGTTATCAGGGAAGCTGAACGAGGGTAACACCCCCATATTGAGGGCAGAAAAACACAAAACCTGACATCAGAACCAGGGGCCTAGCAGAGAAGGGCCTAGTTTTTCATTTGAAGCTGCCGACTGCTCCCTGGGGGAGGAAGACCTGGGATTCCAGGTTCTTTATTGGAAACAGCCGGCTCTGCTTTATTTTACTGACTGTGGACTCCTTGAAAGTCCAATGAATGGTATAAAATATGACCTTTTTTTCTATGATGCTGTTCGGGTGAGAGCAGCTGGGTTTTGTGGCTCCTGGGAGCTCTGCAGTCAAGACTCCGCGTTTAATAGAAAGTATTCGTTTAGAAGGCTTAGGAAGCAGCCTGTGCCTTTGGGAAAAGATTGGCTTGGGGGTTTACATGTGCACAGCGCCATCATCAGGGCAACCTGGGACGTGCGTGATTTCCACAGCGAGTCAGCAGCTGGGAGGAAGCCTGCAGGAAGGAATCTGTGCTCAGCTGCTTGTCTCAAACCCTTTGGGACTCCTTGGCTGTAGCCCGCCAGGCTCCTCTGTCCATGGCATGGGTTGTCATTTCCTCCTCCAGGGGATCTTCCCGAAGTGGGGATCGAACCCCTGTCTCCTGCGTTGGCAGGCAGATTCTTTACCACTGACCCAGCTGGACAGACTCATGTTGTGGTCACGGTCATCACTGATGGGATGAGGAGAAGTCAGTGTCTGCAGGTTCCACCCTGGCACGGCGGGTAAATAGGGTGCTGTGGACAGGAGTTTGAATGAACTCCAGGAGTTGGTGAGGGAGAGTGGCCTGGCATCCTGCAGTCCACGGGACTGAAAAGAGTCGGACATGACTGAACGACTGAACTGAACTGAACAGTCCAAGAAGTTCTGCCTGCCTTGGAGTGTGTGAGTGTCTCCTGCAGAGGCTCGGGTCAGCGGGTCAGCAGTGGCCTGCCGCAGGGCCGTGAGCTCTGAGTGCAGCAGACCCGGGTCGCATAGCCTGTGGCATCAGCCCTCTTGAAGGAGGTCACCGTTAATCCCACCATACCAAATTTGTAGTTTACCAGTCCTTTGTCACTGAACAGTCCTGCAGTGGTGCACTGAGGTCATCCGAGCAGGTATTACTGTCTCCACTTCACGTCTAGGGAAGCAGGGTTCAGGCTGGCCAGCTCCTGCCGAGGCTGGATCTCCCGGGCTCATTCTTCACCAGGCAGACCAAGAGGACACAGAATCTAAGGCCAAGCCCTCCAGATGCCCCCAAGTCTCTGCCCACCCCCAGTCAGGCTGAAGACCCCAGACTGAAATGGCTCTCAGCTCCTCTCAGCTCCAGCGTCACCATCTTTGTGTCTTGTTTTGTGTGTCCTGTCCCCTGTCTCTTATACACATCTGGAGCACTGCATCTTCCCATGATATATCTTTGCTTCTACACAAAGGGGCTAAGTTCTAAAGCTGAGCATCAGTGGCTTCACCTGGCAGCTGGTTGGAAATGCAGGCTCCTGGGCCCCACCCCAGCCCCACCCAACAGCACGTGCGTCTTACTGAGATCCTGGGGTGATTCCTGCGGGTGAAAGTCTCACATGTGCTTTCGTGGCCCTCCTTCCTCTCAGGTACACAGAAGAGCACCCCCTCTGGAAGATCTGGAAGGACTGGAGCCTAGATGAGGAAGATCTTGGGCAAGGGTTCCAGGTTGAAATTTGTCCCTGAGCCGAGCAGGGTAGGTGCCCAGGTACCTGCTCCTGGGCTCAGAGGGGACGGTTGGGCCCTTCACGTGGTGCCTGAGCTTCTGGGGAGGCGTGTGCATCCCGAGGCTGCCCTAGGGAGGAGAGCTGGCCACTCGCTACCTCCCGGCTTCTGAAGGAGCCAGCGACTTCAGTTTCCCAAGACGGTTTCCTCCTCTATGAAGTGGGGTTTTGGGGGAAAATGGGTGTGGATGGTGTGTCAAGAGCCAGGCATGGCCCTCGTCTGCACGGTGGCAGGCGGCGGGTGGGACCCGTGCTGGAGGCACCCCTCGTCGCTGAGTGGGGCTGACACCTGCTGCAGATGCTGTCCTAAGGGGTCAGTGCATGCGACACACTGGAGCAGCAGCTATTGGTTTATAGCAGTCGGCTTGTGTAAGTGCCCTAGTGCAGGGCCAATAGGCTGTGGCTTTGGGGAGGCCCCAGCACCTGACTCATCCAAGGACAGGTGGGGACAGGTCAGGGAAGAGGCCACTTGCGCTGTGGCAGTCCTTTCTAGACTGTTCACGGAAGCATTGTGTACCCTGTGGTACTCAGGCCTGCATTCCTGAGAGGATGCGTAAGAAGCACAGAAGTTAACCTGACGTGTTGCTAGGTAGGTTTCTCTTAAAGGGTGTTCTCTCTCTGAGGCAATGACAGATGTTGGTGTTGCTACGGTGACAGGTCATCTGTTTAGAAGCACAGGGCAACTTGGTTCAGATGGCTGGCTTACAAGTTGTGCTCGTAGAAGGTTAGGGGGGCCCCTCCCAGGAAATTTTAGTGATGGATCTTCTTCTGGATTCTGATTTCCTAAAGTGATTTTACTTTGTGCCCTGGGTGACCAGGCAAGATGGGGAAAACATTGAGTACATTCAGAAGGACAGAATCTATGCATAGCATGGGGTGAAATGTTGAGGTTTTTTTCCAAGAACTGAAAGAAATTGAAAAAAAAAAAAAAGATTTCATGAAGAGCTTAGTGCATCGAAGATTTAGATGTGTTGGGATCTTCTGAGACCGCTTCACCAGCTTGTGGATTTCCTTGTACCAAACACTACCATTTTGCTAGATTGCTGCTGCTAAATCACTTCAGTTGTGTCTGACTCTGGTATGGCCTCATAGATGGCAGGCCACCAGGCTCCCCCATCCCTGGGATTCTCCAGGCAAGAACACTGGAGTGGGTTGCCATTTCCTTCAATGCATGAAACTGAAAAGCGAAAGTGAAGTTGCTCAGTCGTGTCCGACTCTTCACGACCCCCTGGACTGCAGCCTACCAGGCTCCTCCGTCCAGGCTCCTCCGGGATCTTCCAGGCAAGAATACAGGAGTGGGGTGCCATTACCTTCTCCGTTTGCTAGATTAGGAGCAGGATTTTGAGCTGGCTGTGAAGTTATGTCAATGTTACAAGCCTTCAGTGAGTGCCTACTGTGTACACCAAGTCTTGCCCTGGAAGGCAATGGGGATTTGGGGTGGTGAGATTCGAAGAGGAACAGGAAGTGGACTTTGCTCTCCTGAAGTTGGTGGGGGTGACCATGTGGATATAGGGGGCTGAGGCAGAGGCTGCAAGTGCTATGGAAGTGCAAGGGGTGGAGAATGAGTGTGCACGGGGAGGACTGGGTTTAGTTCCAGTGGTGGGGGTCTGGAACAGGGAGGGCCCTGTGGTGGTGGAGAGGAATCTCAGCAGGTTGATGAGGGCGGAGCAGGCTTCCAGTGGGATCGCTGCAAGAGAAGGGCCTCCAGGCTGGGTGGAGTATGAGGGACGCTGGGCAGAGCCAGTGGCCAGGGAGACTGGAACACCAGGGCTGTGCAGAGAGGTCTGCTGCAGTGGATGAATTGGGAACACTTGACTGGGGTGGGGGCAACTTCTGGGAAGGGGGGGTCTAGGCATCTCTAGTGCTGGGAAGGGGGGGTCTGGGCATCTTGGGAGGGGAGTCTGGGCGTCTTTAGTGCTGGGAAGGGGGTCTGGGCATCTTTAGTATTGGGGGGGGAGTCTGGGCATGTTTAGTGCTGGGAGGGGGGTCTAGGCATCTCTAGTGCTAGGAGGGGGGTCTAGGCATCTCTAGTGCTGCGAGGGGGGTCTGGGCATCTTTAATGCTGGGAGGGGAGTCTGGGCTGGTACCACTGAAGACTTTTCACCAGGAAGGTGATGCCACTGGCCAGGCCCATTGCTGTCGGTGGATGAGGGTGGCATGACACGGAGAGATGGAGGCAGGGACTGGGGAGGACCCCTTAGCATCAGGATGAGCAACGATAACGCTGGCCTGCCCGGCAAGGCCATGGGCTCATTGGCTGGCAGCTCAGGTTCAGCTGGTCCCCAAACCCCAGGCCTTTGCTGCCTCCTCTGAGTCCTGGCTCAGGGTGAAGGGCTCTTGCCCCAGGGCTCGGAGTCTTTGTCCCCTGCCATAGGGTGGGGCAAGGTGTTGGGAGGCGGCTCTCCACACTGCTGGCTTCTGGGCCAGAGATTCCTGTGCTTCTGACGGGGCACTGTTCTTCCCCGGTCAGCCCCTCCAAGGAGCAAATTTCCTGGTTGCTGATCCTCTAACCCAGGCTGCTCTGATCTGGCCTGGAGTCCCCTTCCCAGCGCCCTCCTCCAAGATGTCTGGAACTGACCCCGCGATATCACCCTTCCTGGACAGGGCGGTCAGGAACATGCCCAGAACAGGCTGGAAGGAAAGCTCAGTGTCTGCAGGAGCCCAGGCCACTCACGGCCAGAAAAGTGTCCTCTGGAGGCTCTGCTAAGGCCCTGAGCTCGGGCAGCTGCCTCCAATGTGACGGGAAGGGACAGGACACACAAAACAAGACACAAAGATGGTGACGCTGGAGCTGAGAGGAGCTGAGAGCCATTTCAGTCTGGGGTCTTCAGCCTGACTGGGGGTGGGCAGAGACTTGGGGGCATCTGGAGGGCTTGGCCTTAGATTCTGTGTCTCTTGGTCTGCCTGGTGAAGAATGAGCCCGGGAGATCCAGCCTCGGCAGGAGCTGGCCAGCCTGAACCCTGCTTCCCTAGACGTGAAGTGGAGACAGTAATACCTGCTCGGATGACCTCAGTGCACCACTGCAGGACTGTTCAGTGACAAAGGACTGGTAAACTACAAATTTGGTTCAGTTCCCTGGGATCTGAAAAATGAAATCAAACATTTATTTTGTTCCAGGACATAAAATTGATGCATGTTCACAAAATGCAAAATAAAAAAGAGAAAATAAAGCCATGCATTATGCTTGCTACCACTCAGATGTGCTCGCTGTTTTGCAATATTAATTGCCATTCTTATTTCTACCCCTATATATAAATTTTTGCTTTTTATACCATTTGGCCAGAATTGGATCATATTCTGTGTACATCTTTGAAAACATTTCTTTTTCATTTGGCTGCATTTTCTAAACATACCTCCTTGTCGATAAACCTACCCATACAACATCAGTTGCATGGCTGCCTAGAATTTCATCCTGTGAGTGTGTACCGCCTTTGGTTCAGTGAGTCTCCTCTTCCATGTTTCCTAGGTTGCTTTCCCGTCTTCTCTATATGATTGTGCTGTGTACTTCTGCCTTTTGAGCTGCACAGTTTTAATAGGAGATAGTGTCCTAGGCAGTGTTTTTATTCTAGATAAACATATTGCCATCTGCCCAGGCCAGGTCCAACTAAGCTTCACCTTAAGAAGACGTGAGTCCTTGTCCTTGTATTTTCTGGGCTCGCTGTCTCTTCTTTGATGTTTTAGATCTTGTCACTTTGTGTGAGGAAAAAAAAAATGCCCCTGCTTATGAGAACGGAAAGGGCCAGGCAGCGGGAAGTGCCACTCCTCTCTTGGCACACCAGCAAGGGCCATCTCTTTGCTGTCCAGCAAGCCGTTCCCGTCATTGTCCTACAAGCTTTCCCAGGTGCCGGCTCTGAGCTCATCTCCTAGGGTCGTTCTCCAGCTGTTTCTGTGCTGTTTCCCTGGCACAACCCAGGAGGCCGTCACTGTCTTCAGAGTCCAGAGCAGGCACTGAGCTTCTGACCCAGCCTCTGGCTCTCCTGATCACAGATGTGAAGACCCACTGATGAAGGCTGGAGCCCCCCACTGATGAAGGCTGGAGCCCCCCGCTGAAGGCAGCCGCTCTGCAGCACTGGATGACCCGTGTTTCAGGACTCCTGCTGCCGTATTCGCAAGAAACACAAGATGTGATGTCTGCAGGGGCTGCCTTGGTCTTCCCTGTGTCAGTTTCCCTTAGGGAGGCGCAAGAAAAGGAGACCGTCATCTACTGGGCCCCTATCAGCACGTGGGCCCTGACCTAGGCACCCACCCACCAGCTAATGATTGACTTTGACCTCAGATCTGGGCTGCCTGTCATGACTGCACCTGGTCTGGGCTGCCTCAAATGCTGGACTCACCTCAAAAGCTGCCTGGAGCACCTACACTTGGCCTCTGTGTGGCCTGGGTTTCCTCATAGTGTGGAGCTTCGGTTGGCTTGCTGCATTGATGGAAGCTCAGGGGACCTCGAGGGAGTAGAACCAGGGGCAAGGTGCATGACCTTCTAGGGGCTCACCTTGGAAGGCACACGGCATCGCTTAGCTGGATGGAAGTCACCTGTCCAATCAGATTCAAGGGACATGGACCCCACCCCTAGAGGGAAGACACTTCAGAGGATTTGTGGCCATGTTTTTAAAACTGCTTCACCTTCCTTTCAGTTCAGTTCAGTTCAGTCGCTCAGTCGTGTCCGACTCTTTACGACCCCATGAACCGCAGCACGCCAGGCCTCCCTGTCCATCACCAACCCCCGGAGTCCACCCAAAACCATGTCCATTGTGTTGGTGATGCCATCCACCCATCTCTTCCTCTGTCGTTCCCTTCTCCTCCTGCCCTCAATCTTTCCCAGGATCAGGGTCTTTTCAAATGAGTCAGCTCTTTGCATCAGGTGGCCAAAGTATTGGAGTTTCAGCTTCCTTTACCATATGTTAAATTTCCATTTGCAATGGGTCTATTTCTGGACTCTAATATATTCTACTAGTCTATTTGTCTATTATGCACATATATCCCCACTGCAATAATTACTATAGATTATTATGTTTTGTTTTATTATTTTCTATTATTTTGCACCCTACTCCAGTACTCTTGCCTGGAGAATCTGATGGATGGAGGAGCCTGGTGGGCTACAGTCCATGGGGTCACGAAGAGTGCGACACAACTGAGCGACTTCATTGACCTCAGATCTGGGCTGCCTGTCATGACTGCACCTGGTCTGGGCTGCCTCAAATGCTGGACTCACCTCAAAAGCTGCCTGGAGCACCTACACTTGGCCTCTGTGTGGCCTGGGTTTCCTCATAGTGTGGAGCTTCGGTTGGCTTGCTGCATTGATGGAAGCTCAGGGGACCTCGAGGGAGTAGAACCAGGGGCAAGGTGCATGACCTTCTAGGGGCTCACCTTGGAAGGCACACGGCATCGCTTAGCTGGATGGAAGTCACCTGTCCAATCAGATTCAAGGGACATGGACCCCACCCCTAGAGGGAAGACACTTCAGAGGATTTGTGGCCATGTTTTTAAAACTGCTTCACCTTCCTTTCAGTTCAGTTCAGTTCAGTCGCTCAGTCGTGTCCGACTCTTTACGACCCCATGAACCGCAGCACGCCAGGCCTCCCTGTCCATCACCAACCCCCGGAGTCCACCCAAAACCATGTCCATTGTGTTGGTGATGCCATCCACCCATCTCTTCCTCTGTCGTTCCCTTCTCCTCCTGCCCTCAATCTTTCCCAGGATCAGGGTCTTTTCAAATGAGTCAGCTCTTTGCATCAGGTGGCCAAAGTATTGGAGTTTCAGCTTCCTTTACCATATGTTAAATTTCCATTTGCAATGGGTCTATTTCTGGACTCTAATATATTCTACTAGTCTATTTGTCTATTATGCACATATATCCCCACTGCAATAATTACTATAGATTATTATGTTTTGTTTTATTATTTTCTATTATTTTGCACCCTACTCCAGTACTCTTGCCTGGAGAATCTGATGGATGGAGGAGCCTGGTGGGCTACAGTCCATGGGGTCACGAAGAGTGCGACACAACTGAGCGACTTCACTTTCACTTTTCCGTTTCATGCACTGGAGAAGGAAATGGCAACCCACTCCAGTGTTCTTTCCTGGAGAATCCCAGCAGGGACGGTGGAACCCCGTGGGCTGCCGTCTATGAGATCACACAGAGTCGGACACGACTGAAGTGACTTAGCAGTAGTCATGTGAGAGTTGGACTATAAAGAAAGCTGAGCACTGAAGAATTGATGCTTTTGAACTGTGGTGTTGGAGAAGACTCTTGAGAGTCCCTTGGACTGCAAGGAGATCCAACTAGTCAATCCTGAAGGAAGTCAGTCCTGAATATTCATTGGAAGGACTGATGCTAAAGCTGAAACTCCCATACTTTGGCCACCTGATGTAAACAGTGACTCACTGGAAAAGACCCTGATGCTGAGAGGGATTGGGGGCAGGAGGAGAAGGGGATTACAGAGGTTGAGATGGCTGGATGACATCACCAACTCAATGTACATGAGTTTGGGTAAACTCTGGGAGTTGGTGATGGACAGGGAGGCCTGGTGTGCTGCAGTCCATGGGGTCGCAAAGAGTCAGTCAAGACTTAGTGAACTGAGCTGAACTGAGCTGATTATGTTTTGATTATTATGTATTTGATACTTAGGGGCAAGTCCTCCTTGAGTTTTACCCTGTCCCAAATTTTGGATGAATATATATATATTCCCAATTTTGGATGGATATATATATATATGTATATAATTCATATGTATGTAAGCTATATATATATTTATATTTATGCATTTATATTTTATAAATTATTTATAATTACACATTTATTTTTTCTATAAGATGTTTAGAATCATTTTGCTAAGTTCCACAACAATTTTTAAGCTTGCGTTTATAGATTAATTTGGAGAATAATTGACATCTTTAAAAATAGAGACTTCCCATCCAGGAGTAGGATCTTTCATAAGAAATATTTGATGCTTTTTTGACAGTTTTCTTTATATTGGTCTTATAGTTCTCTTGTTAGTTTATTCTGACATATTATCTTTATGAGCTGTACTGGGAGTGGGAACTGAAAAAGTCTTCTAATGATTACTGCTCCACAGAAGGCTATTGAGTTTTTTGTACTGTCCTCCCGTCACCTTATAGAACTCTTGGTTATGATAATATTGTTAGATGACTTCTTTATACATTTTTGGTTGGAAAGTCATATTACCTGTGAGCAATGATGGCTTTTTCATATTCATTAGAGTTTGTAGGGTGAATACACATAGTGTTATCACTTGCGGATGTTTCATAATTATATCTGTGCTTCTAAGAAGAGAATTTCAGAAGCCAGGGTTCATCCACCCCTCACCATGTGGTGGGGCCCACAAACCCCGCTTTTGGTGGCTTGTGCATAGACCCCTGCACGTTGAGGGCAGGGCTGGTGCTGGAACTCGAGACCCCTGACCCCAGCGTGATGCTGGCCTGTCCTATCCAACTGGACTCTCATAGTCACAGCCTTCATCCGCTGCGTTTTCCTTGCTCGTGGAGATCACTTATGGTTTGTTGTATTTAGTCGCTAAGTTGTGTCTGACTCTCTTGAGGCCCTATGGATGGTGCCTGCCAGGTTCCTCTGACCATGGGATTCTCCAGGCAAGAACACCGGAGTGGGTTGCCATTTCCTTGTCCCAGGGATCATCCCGACCCAGGGATCAAACCTGCGTCTCTGCATTGGCAAGTGGATTCTTTACCATTAGCACCACCTGTTATTTTTGATACAAACTGATAAGCATCCAGGCATTTTTCTCACTTTTAATTTCTTAAACAGTAAATATCTTCAAATGCAACCCACACACACAAAAAAGCTCTTTCTTTTTAAGGGTCTGAAATGATCCTCACACTCCAAAAATCTGAGATAAGGTGCTTTTCAGAGAAACCAGCCTTCACTGAGAACAGCTGAGGCTCTGCCTCCAAGGCCGCAGTGCCAGGAGACAGACGTGCCCGTGCGCACTGGGCAACTTTCACATCGAACTCCACCTTCTATGCAAATGGCCTCCCCCGCCCCTCCTTTCCTGTCTCAGAGAGCCCTGGGCCTGTCTCCTCTCTGGCAAGCTGTTTACAAGCAGAATATAATGTGGGCACCAGTATTTATTTCTGAACAATGTGTGAAAAGAGAAGAGCAGAAAGTAAAGTTCAAGAGTAGATGTGCAGTGAGTAATGTGGGTGTCATCTGGCGGAGCCCGGGGGACAGGAGGCTGCTCCGGGGAGACTTCGGGTCCGCCCTGGTGTTGGCAGGTGGGGTGCGATGCTCCTTGCCTGCCTTTCCCTGGTTTTGCCTCTGCATCTCACGCGAGGCCTCTGGCGCACGTCGTCTGGGCTCAGCACCTCCTCAGCTGAAGCAGTTGCGGTGGGTGATCGGTCTTTGTTCCTCCTCATCCTTTCTTCCTTGTCCTTACAGCTTGAATTTACATTCTCAGACTTAGAGCAGAAACAAAGCCGGTGTCTCTGAGCCCCCAAAATAGAGTGAGTCGCCTCTAGCGTAGTTATTAGAGGTGAGTCCTTGCAAGGAGCAGTCTCCACCTTCTTCCTTGTTCCCGACCACATTTATCCCAGTTTCTCAGCTCCAATCTGGACTCAGAGTGAACTGAACACAGTTCTGTCATGAAAAGTACTCAGACTCAGTCAGGAACACCTTGGGGGCAGGAGACGCTCAGGCCTCAGAGAGTGCAGGGGTTCATCTAGGAGGATAAGGGACCCTTTGCTCAGGAGAGCTGGAAGGTCGAGTCCTGGGTGACCACAAGGGAGTCAACAGGTCTCGAAAACAAAGGCGGGACTGTGGGTTTAGGGAGGGCACTCAGACAGCTTTTCTAGAATAGTTCGCTCACTCTGGTGAGTATTTTTATTTCATTGACCCTGTTGAGCACACACTGTCTCCTGCCAAGTTCATCTTTGGAGAGTCAGAGTAGCCTTGGAATGGTTCACTGAGAAGGTTGGGCATGAATTTGCTGGACCTAGAAGGGAGACTAGGGTTTGGGTAAAGGAAGAGGAGCAGGAAAAGTATTTTGAGATTTAGAGATGGGGTAAGAAGGAGAAAGGGTCAGAGCTCGTGGACTGCCTTTGCTTGAGCAGGGGGGCTATGTGGGGAGCCAGTTTGGGCTACAAGACAGAGGGTCTTGAGTGCCAGGCTCAAGTTAGGGCCTTGCCCCTTGGCCACGGGGAGCTATGGATGGTCTTTGAGAGGTGGCCTGCCCTGTGTGTGTAGGGATTCTCAGAAGGGCTGTCCACAGTGATGCCTGGAGAAACGTCTTCAGGGACGTTTCTTCATGGGGGGCCCTGGGGAGGGAAAGGAGATGATGGAACATGAAGCACTTGAGAGGCGTTGGGGGCTGCCCACAGTTGGGTGGTGAGGAAGCGGGCAGAGGGACTGGCGGTGCCAAGTTCTCAGGCTCATGCCACCGTGGTGCAAAGACACAGCCGCCGGTGCACAGGAGCTTGAAGGAGTGCTTGTCTCATTCGGCACTCAGTTCCTGGAAGAGAGCTTCCCTTGCGGCTCCGCTGGTAAAGAATCTGCCTGCAGTTTGGGAGACCTGGGTTCAGTCCCCAGGTTGGGAAGATCCCCTGGAGAAGGGAAAGGCTCCCCACTCCAGTATTCTGGCCTGGAGAACTCCATGGGGTCACAAAGAGCTGGACGTGACTGAGCGACTTTCACTTCACTTCACTTCCTGGGAAGAATGGGAGGAAGCCTTCTCTCAGGTTGCGAATCAAGTTTCACTAGCTTTGAGGGCATTCTTGTTACTTAAGGAAGCACAAGTAGAATTCCTGGGCTGGGGAATCAAGCAGGGAGACAATGGGCTTACACCCCGTGCTGTTTGGGGGTGCCCAGCTCCTCCACGAGCCCTCCAGTGAACCCCGCTTCCGGAGCCGGTGACTTGTGCAATGCTCTTCCCTAGGGGGTGTGGGGTGGGCTTGGGGACTTGCTTCTCAAGAATCGATGTTGGCAGAAGTGATGGGATGTCACTTCCAGGGTGATGAGCCTCTGCGGGGACTATGACTTGTGCCCTCTTCTCTCGCTCTCGCTCGGAGGGAAGCTGGCGGCCCTGTGTGGAGGCCCACAGGGCAAGGACTCCACCAGGGTGCCGGCCAAGACTGGAGGCCTGTGATAACCACTTGAGTGAGCTTGGGGCCACACCCTCCCCTCGTGGAGCCTGAGGTGACCACAGGCTGTCACCTTGATTGAGAGCCTGGGAGCCAGAAGAACCAGCTAAGCCACTCCCGGATTCCTGACCCATCGGAACTGTGAGGCAATAAATCTATGTTGGGTTAGGCTGCCAGACTTGGGGACCCGTGCCCCACAGGTGTAGAGGAGCCGATATACCCAAACCCTCTTGACAGTGTCTGAGCGCGTTGTTCCCAAAGCCAGAGCACACTGGTTCAAATCTTGACTCTACTGATAGTGAGTTGTGCAAACTTAAGCATATTATTTAATTCTACGAGCCTCAGTTTCTTTGTCTGTAAAATGGGAGTATGACTAACATCTGTGTCCTGGGATGATGGTGAAAATCAAGTGAGAAAACCCATAAAATCGATCAAGACAGTGTTAGTGCTCAGGAAATATTAGCTACAATTATTAATTATTATTGCTATTATTAGTCTATCCTTTAAGGGCCAACCTGATGCTAATCCCCCTACAGTTTCTGTTGCGCTGCTGCCACCCACACTGGCCTCTCCTCTCAGGGTTCTATGGCATCTTGTCTGCACTTTAGACCCTAGTTCTCCATCTAAAACTCTCTGACTTGAGACAGTCTCAGGTCTATACAGAAGGCTGAGTGCTGCAGAATTGATGCTTTCTTGTGGAGCTGAAGAAGACTCT
>SJYC01022934.1:0-30261 GCA_006408675.1 Madoqua kirkii | reverse complement strand
AAAACGTATTTTTCTTGGCTTATTACAAGTGAATTTACAACTTTTTTTTTTATAGTGATGGTAAGGAAACAAAAATTAACTGATATGCCATGCCATGCTCTTTTTTCCTTTTTCTGCTTATATGCCATGGTTTGTGTATCGAGAATTTTGAGAATATTTGCCATTTTTTGTTCAATGACATTCAAAATGGCAACACTTGTAATGATTCGAGTTATTTCTGCTGGAATTTGTTTAGAACTATCTTCCTTGCAGCCAAAAAAGTGGTGGTGAGACATGAGTGGGTACCGAAGGATAAAGGGCTGGGTGACTGGGTGTAAAAACGTCTTTGGCTCTGGAAGTACTTGCTTGTCTTTAGAGGAAGGGACAAGCTGGAAGTCCAGCAGGGTAAGTGGTGGAGCTGGAATGGACAGATCCAGAGAGGACACAAGACCAGAGGGAGGCTGGGCAAATCAGGAACGACTAGAGGACAAGGAAGAGATGGAATGCAATCTACACGTCATGGAGGTCCATGGGATTCGAAGGAGGAGAGATCCATCATCTGGCATGTGCCTGGAGGGCTCAGTGGTAAAGAATCCGCCTGCCAATGCAGGAGACGTGGGTTTGATCCCTGGGTCAGGAAGATCCCCTGGAGGAGGAAATGACCACCCACTCCAGTATTCTTGCCTGGGAGAATTCCACGGACAGAGGAGCCTGGTGGAGACCATGAGGTCTCAAAGCAGCTGCTGATGTTGCTGTGAAGGGCAGGCGTGAAGAAGAACACCCCCACCCCTCCAGCCCCACAGCTCTGAAAGCAGTGAACAGAAAGAGCACCCTGAGGGGAGGTCAGATGTATCTGAGACGTATCCAAAGCTGTGCAACACGATATTACCACCCACTCCAGTATTCTTGCCTGGGAGAATTCCACGGACAGAGGAGCCTGGTGGAGACCATGAGGTCTCAAAGCAGCTGCTGATGTTGCTGTGAAGGGCAGGCGTGAAGAAGAACACCCCCACCCCTCCAGCCCCACAGCTCTGAAAGCAGTGAACAGAAAGAGCACCCTGAGGGGAGGTCAGATGTATCTGAGACGTATCCAAAGCTGTGCAACACGATATTGTTGCAAAAGACTCAAACAAGAGCACACAGGCAGGAGGGAAGCCAGGCACTTCCATCACACTGAGAACACATTTGCCCCACATACTCGGCCCTCACTTTGCACTCAGGGTGGGCAGACTACTTCCATAAAGGTTTAGCTAGACCATCTTCGAAGCTGGGCAGATGATACGGTTTCTGTTACAGCTACTCACGTTGGTCCCTATAATGTGAAAGCCGCGGTAGGCGTTATGCTAGTGAGTGGAAGTGTCTGTGGTCCAATAAAACTTGATTTGCACCAAGAGAGGGCAGGCGGGATTCAGTTAGCTGCTTTATATTTAGCTAGACCATCTTCGAAGCTGGGCAGATGATACGGTTTCTGTTACAGCTACTCACGTCGGTCCCTATAATGTGAAAGCCGCGGTAGGCGTTATGCTAGTGAGTGGAAGTGTCTGTGGTCCAATAAAACTTTATTTGCACCAAGAGAGGGCAGGCAGAATTCAGTTAGCTGCTTTATAGAGTGCTGGGGAGAAGGACATGGCAACCCACTCCAGTAGTCTTGCCTGGAGAATCCTGTGGACAGAGGAGCCTCGTGGGCTATAGTCCATGGGGTTGCAGGAATCAGACACAACTGACCACCTACACCTCCCTCCCTCCCTCAGAGCGTTGGACCACCGGTGACATCTGATGTCTGGTCCACGCAAGAGACTGCAGTCAAGTAATCTGCTCATGTTTCCAAGGATCCATTCTCCAGGACATTTTGACCCGGTCACTACCCACCCCCATCCAGACTCCTCCTGACTTGTGCCTGTGTGTTCTTAAGTCAGTCAGTCGTGTCCAACTCTTTTCGGCCCCATGGACTGTAGCCCGCCAGGCTCCTCTGTCCATGGGATTCTCCCGGCAAGAACACTGGAGCAGGCTGTCATTTCCTTACTCCAGGAGATGTTCCTGACCCGGGGACTGAACCCATGTCTCTCTCATCTCCTGCATTGGCAGGCAGCTGCTTTACCGTTAGCACAACCTGGTTTTGTAGATTCACTTACCCTCTTGACTAAGATGATCCTTTTCATAGTTCACTGGAATAATGTTCTTAGTGTTTACTTTTTGCTTACTAATCTTTTCCTTCTGCATAAGATTCTAATGCTAGCCTTGAACTTCAGGTTATTACAGGTGAAGCTGTGGGTGTGTTTATTCTGCCTCCAGTGACTTTCTTCTTTCCACTGAAATCTTTTGTTTATTTTTGGTCCCTGGGAAGATGGTCTGATGCAAAACACATGGACTTTGGAGTAGCTGGACCTGGGTTTGGATAAGATTTCCATACTTAGCATTGTGCAAATTGGACAATTGATTGATTTCTGTGCACATTCATCTCCTTATCTGTAAGACACATTTCCTTCACATCCTAGTTAACATTAAATGATAATCCTAAAGTACCAATGTACCAGGCATTGCAGCAATTTAGGATTTCTTCCTTAAGATATAACAAGTAAAATCAGAAAACTGAACAAATCACTGAACCCAGTAGAAAATGTTAAGATTCATGAAACCTCCAATCATTGGTTTACTGTTTTTTCATATTTTCATAAAGTTCCAGTGACCCCTTATTTTGGCTGTTCTATTTGCAAATGAAGCACTTAAACTGTAAGTATGTATTAATAAGAGATAGTCAACTGATAGGTTATTCTTAGGGAATATAAGATGTAGTACAGGGAAACCACATCTTCTAAAGATTTAAGGGAAGTGTTAGCTGCTCAGACATGTCCAATTCTTTGGGACCCCATATGACAGGTACCAGGCATTGCAGCAATTTAGGATTTCTTCCTTAAGATATAACAAGTAAAATCAGAAAACTGAACAAATCACTGAACCCAGTAGAAAATGTTAAGATTCATGAAACCTCCAATCATTGGTTTACTGTTTTTTCATATTTTCATAAAGTTCCAGTGACCCCTTATTTTGGCTGTTCTATTTGCAAATGAAGCACTTAAACTGTAAGTATGTATTAATAAGAGATAGTCAACTGATAGGTTATTCTTAGGGAATATAAGATGTAGTACAGGGAAACCACATCTTCTAAAGATTTAAGGGAAGTGTTAGTTGCTCAGACATGTCCAATTCTTTGGGACCCCATAGACTGTAGCCCGCCAGGCTCCTCTGTCCATGGGATTCTCCCGGCAAGAATACTGGAGTGGGTTGCAATTTCCTTCTCCAGGGGATCTTCCCGACCCAAGGATCAAATCCAGGTCTCCAATATTGTGGGCAAATTCTTTACCAATTCTTTAGCCACCAGGGGAGCCGTTTGTTTAAATGCCATATCAATATACAGAGACAGAAGTAATGAATAGCTGTGTAAGGATGGAGACTTTTAATACATGCAGTCAGAAGGTCACAGTCACAGGAGTCAAGATGTTTTAAGCCATCTACTGATGCTTCATAAATAGGTAGAACTGCAGACCTCCCATCTGCAGCTGTAAGCACTGACAGTGCCAGAGAATCATAAAAAGTGCCGTGCCTTTTGGTCCTTCCTCGTAGGTCATGGTAATCTGCCTGCTAGGCGTGGAAAGTGAAAGTGAAGTGAAGTCGCTCAGTCATGTCTGACTGCGACCCCATGGACTGCAGCCTACCAGGCTTCTCCGTCCATGAGATTTTTCCAGGCATGAATACCGGAGTGGGTTGCTAGGCTTGGCAACCCAGCTAATAACCACCCACCAGCATCTTTGTGTCCCGAGTTCCATTACATTATTTTGAACTGACAGTTCCTTTTTCACTTTACGTTTCACAGTTGCTAGACTAGTCATTTAGCATGAAAAAGTAAAATCAATACAGTCAGTGAGTGTCATTGTAAAGTCTGGGGTGGTGGTTCCAGAATGGCTTTTAAACCATCTTCTAGAAATCTTGTGAGGCTGGAAACAAATAGTGGCCACGTCATAATAATCATAGCCTCAGTTTAAGGGGTTTTCTTCCCCTCTAATATTTATTTGGCTACATTGGATCTTCACTTGCAGTATGTGGGATGTTTAATCTTCATTGCAGCATGCAGAATATATATATATATATTTAAGGATATACATACATATATATTTTAAGTTGTAGCATGCCAGATCTAGTTTCCTGACTCGGTATTGAACCTGGGTCCGCCTGCATTGGGAGCCTTGACTCTCAATCACTGGACCACCAGGGAAGTCCCCCCAAATAACGTTTCTATCACCCATCTGAGCCTCCCTTAGCCCAGTCAAGTCGACACATGGAATTAGCCATCTCAGGTTCTGCATCGTATTAATATATGGTCTCCCAGTAGGATGAGAGAGGACATGTTTGAAGAGAGTCTTTTCCTAAAACTCAAGTAATCAGAAAGTCTAGGAAACATGGAGAAAATAGCTTAGTAATATCACAGTCATGGAAAACCGTCACAAAGCTGATAGGATTTAGATTAGGTTAGTTTATATCTGGGGCTTCCCTGGTGGTTCAGACAGTAAAGAATCTGCTTATAATGGAGGAGACCTGGGTTCCATCCCTGGGTTAGGAAGATTCCCTGGAGGAGGGCATGGCAACCGACTCCAGTAGTCTTGCTTGGAGAATCCCCATGGACAGAGGAGCCTGGTGGGCTACAGTCCATGGGGTTGCCAAGAGTCTGACACAGCTGAGTGGCTAAGCATGGGTTCTCTCTGATTCAGATATAATCAGGCACATGTATTTTCCCGATATTATGTCATGGGAGACTTGCTCTGGATTACTGGTGTGGGTTTTCCAGACATCACCCATCAAGGAGCCTTGGGAAGGCTTTGTTATTGGAGGCACTGTGTTTCTGGATCACGGTGGTCTTTAATACTTGTGCTTACATGCATGAACTCAGCTGCTCATGCATGTCTGATTCTTTGTGACCCCATAGACTGTAGCCCGCCAGGCTCCTCTGTCCATGGGATTTCTCAGGCAAGAGTACTGGAGCGGGTTGCCCTTTCCTCCTCCAGGGGATCTTCCCAACCGAGGCGTCTCTTGAGTCTCCTGCGTTGGCAGGCAGATTCTTTGTCTCTGAGCCACCCGGGAAGTTCATAATGAATTCCTGCAGCTCTTTCCTGTTAGTTTGTCCTTCCCTGTGTGACCTCATTCAGCCCCTGGCTTTAAATACCCTCTGTTTCATGAGTAGCTTTAAAATTTCCTCTGTTACGAGAATGAAGAGCTTAGAAGCCCAGTGTGCCCATCAGCAGGCAGGCAGGGGGTGCAGAGGAGACCGTGTCACAGGCATCGGCCCCTGCTTGCTCGTTGTTGAAACCTCAGCTGCTGTTGAGTCTTTTCCTATTAGCCAGTTCACCGTCTTGCAGTATTTTCCTTTAGGTTTTTCTCACACTGACATACCACTTTCCTCGGGACTGCAAACAGTTCTCCAAAGTCTGGAGGGAGCTATTGCCTTCTCAGGGTCAACCTCCAGTCATCTGAACGCTACCTTTTTGCTCCTCACTTTCCCCAAGAATGACATTTGGTGACTAAGGCTTATTCTTCTCTGGCTTGGCACTCGGAAGAAAAGAATTGCTTTGTGACTCTTTCAACAAAGAGTACATGTAATATTGCTCTAGAAGGCCTGGGGCTCTGAACTGCTGCTTAAATAAACATCTAGTATCTGGCGCTGTTAATTGTACTTCATTATATTTTTAAAATTAAATTTCAGGAACATGGAGTTGGATGAATTATACTTTCTGGTCCGTGACGTTTTCACCGTTTTCCAGATATAGCCCCTTTTATGTCTTCAGCTAGCTATTTAATTAGTTAAAAAGTATATCAGACACAAGATAAACCTATTGCCAACAACAAAAGCTAGGTCTTTTTCAAATAACCAGCCCTCTTGCTTTCTTCACTGTAACTCTGCAATCTATGTCAATTAGTCCCCCTTTTTTTTCTTTTTAATGTAGGTTTCTGGCATATGCATGCTTACTAATTAAGTAATGTGTATTCTAGTTATCTTTACTTTTATCAAATGATAGCCTGCCACATTAATCTCCTGGGGGTGGTTTTCACCTTACTGCTACATTTTTAAGGTTGATCTTTAGCATATACCTCTGAGTGATTGATTTATTGTGACAGCTATACAGCACTTCGTCACATGAATACGTGACTGTTTGGTCCATGGATGGACATTTTATCGGGTTTCAAGGTCCTGCTCCTTTTAAGCTGTTAAAACGTGCTGTTAAAAACGGACTTCTCTGTAGTTTTCACAATACAGGTGTACTGGCTTCCGTTGGGTAGCCCAGGCTGTGACTGACTGTTGCAGAGAAGAAGCCAGTTCTGACTCCATGCTGGAACTGTTTCTTTGACTTGCTTTTCCGTTGCTTTTGTTATTATAATCGTACATAATGGCCTGCTTAAAAGGACCCTGCCCCTCTGCCTGTTCAACTAAAGTGCCCTTGTCTACCTGTAGATAGCCGGAAGGAAGAAATGAACACATCCCCTGCCTAAGGCTTGCCATTCTCGAGATGTCTGCAAGGTGAATGGCCTTTTCACTTTGCTTCCTCCCCTCCCCCTATCTCTGAGCAATAAAAGAATCTGGCATCCAGACTTCGTGAAATGGTTATTTGGAGGCGCTAGCCTGCCGTCTTCTCGGGGTCAGCCTGTTGCAGGAAGGCGGATCCCTTCTAGGGCCCCAAACTGGGCTCTTGTCTAACACTCAGAAATGAATTGTCTGAAGAGACACATGTGTGGACAAAGCAAGAGGTTTTATTGGGAAAGGGCACCCGAGTGGAGAGCAGCAGGGTAAGGGAACCCAGGAGAACTGCTCTGCCACGTGGCCTGCAGTCTCAGGTTTTATGGTGATGGGACTAGTTTCCGGGTGGTCTTTGGCCAATCACTCTAATTCAGAGTCTTTCCTGGTGGCACACGCATCACTCAGCAAAGATGGATGCTAGCGAGAGGGATCCTGGGAACTGAATGGCCATGCGGAGCCTCCTTTAGCCCTTTCCCGAACTCTCTGGTTGCTGGTGGCTTGTTCTGTATTCCTCATCAGGATCTCCTGTCCTAAAACAACTCATGCAGATGGGTACTATGGGGCCTGGCCAGGGTGGGCGGTTTCAATCAGTGTGCCTCCCCCAACAAGCCGGCTCCCCCGTTAAAGTCTCTTCCTCGCCTCAACACCTCTCTCTCGGATCCACTGGCTTCTCGTGCAGCAAGCAGAGGGAGCTTGGACTCAGCAACAAGATCATCAGTTATTGAGTGGTTGGTTGTCTAAGGGGAGGCCTGACGCTTCTCCCTGATGACTTCTGTATCACTTTACAGCCCCACCAGCCGTGGATAAAAGCTTCTCCAGAGGCACTGACTTTTTAAGAGGTAACCTGGGCAGGATTTCAGTTGTAAGCGAGAGAGAGTGTGAGATCACGTCCCCTCTGCACTTAAAAAAAAAAAATTTTTTTTATTTATTCGACAGTACCAAGTCTCAGTTGTGGCATGTGGGACTGAGTTTCCCAACTAGGACTCAAACTCAGTTCTGCACTGGCAGGAGGGTGGAGTCTTAATCACTGGATCACCAAGTGAGTCCCTTCACTTTGGTGTTACATTTGATATTTTTTTTCCTGGTCATCAATGATGCTGAATGTCTCTTCATTTAACTTTTAAAAATACGTGTTTCTTCATCTGTGCGTGCTTGTTCACAACTTTTGCTTATTTTCTTTTTGGTCTGTTTATTCTACTTTTACTGATTCATAGGAATTCCTTCCCTAGTTTTCAGTCTAGTATTTTGTCAGTTGTATTGGGAAAATATTTTCTTCTACTTTGTATTGACTCTCTTTGTCTAAGACGTTTTTGATGAACCCTGTGTCGTAATTTTTCAATGCAACTGCATATATCTTTCATTTAATGCATTGTGTGTGTTACTGAAGGAGTATTTTGTCTGGTGTGTGTTCAGGATTTATCTTTGATCTAACCCCAGGTTTGTTCTCTCCTGTCAGATACTGGTTTGAGTACTTCCTCACTTTGCTGAGCGTACTTCAGATATTGCTGAAGGGTGAATCCGTGTTGCCTTCTGAAGCTTTGAGCCTGAAGTAGTTTCCCCAGGGAAAGAGCTTCCCTCCGGGGGTTCCAGCCCTCTTGACACTGAGTGCAAAGGTTGGCGTTGCTGCCCAGCCCTTTGCTGCCCCCTGCAGGCAGCTGTCACCAGGGGCTGCTGCTTTTAAATCAGCCCAGTTGCATGCTAGGAAGCAGGGAGAACCACGTGGCTTAGTGTATTTCCATTTGTTCAGGTGTCAAGAATTTCACCTGATTCTTCTGCTGTTAGTAAACAGAGCCCTGCCCCTACTCCCCTGCCCCAGCCCCCATCATATTTTCAAACAGTGTGCATAGGGGCTTCCCGCGTGGCTGGGTGGTGTACAATCTGCCAGCCAATGCAGGAGACACAAGTTCGATCCCTGGTCTGGGAAGAGTCACGTGCTGCACGGCAACTAAACCCAGCTCCCCTCCCCCGGACCTCCAACAACTACTGAGCCCTAGAGTACCGCCCCCTCCCGGAGCCACAGCTACTGAGCCCACCCTCTCCAGACCCCTGCTCTGCAACAAGAAAAGCCACGCCGGTGAGCAGCCCACATCCCGACACTCCGCAGCTACAGAAAAGCCGCACAGCAGAGAAGATCCAGCACCGCCGTAAAGAAAGAAAGAAAAAATTAAACGTTGCACGGATAAAGGAATAAACTCTTCTTGCTCTGAATGTGTCGGATTCAGAAGCGTTGTGCTCCGTGAATCTCATTGTGCTCAGTTGGGGGGAAAAAAAAGGAAAAAAAAGCCAGACACAACATTGCCTGCTGCTGCTGCTGCTGCTGCTGAGTCACTTCAGTCGTGTCCGACTCTGTGCGACCCCGTAGATGGCAGCCCACCAGGCTCCCCCGTCCCTGGGATTCTCCAAGCAAGGTCACTGGAGTGGGTTGCCATTTCCTTCTCCAGTGCATGAAAGTGAAAAGTGAAAGTGAAGTCGCTCAGTCGTGTCCGACTCTTAGCGACCCCATGGACTGCAGCCCACCATCATTTATCTGACGTCTGGCACACACAAGAAATGGAAGGACAGAAATCAGATTGCCAGAGGCAGGAAGTGAGGGCAGGAAATTGATACAGGAGAGAGGGAAGCGGAGTGTGTACGGCGCTGGGAATATTCTAGATGGCTGTCCAATTGGTAGTCATACGGCTGCATACTTTAAGGCAAATGATGTCTTCACAGTCAAATTGCTCATTTAAAATTTACGAATTATTTTCTGTAAGTTAATTCTATTTTAGTAGATATCCCTCAATAAAACTGAGAAGTAAAGAGTTAAATAAAGGGGAAAAACGTATGATCTAATTCCACAAGGATGAAATTCTATACTGCAAGCACTCAAAGAGGGGGTGTCTAAAGTCAAGTAGAGTGTTTGCCCAGGTGTGGAAAATGACTCGGGTGTTCACGTCTGCTGCGCAGGTTCTTTTTGGATAATATCGGTGGCGGGACTGCTTATCTTGAATACTCCGGGCCGGCACCTGTGAGTTGTACCTGGGTATTTGCTTTTCTTTTTAGTCTGTCTTCATTTAGGAAGCCTGGCATGCTGCAGTCCCTGGGATCACAGTCAGCCACGACTTAGCAACTGAACCACAACACATTGCCAAATGAGCCATTCGGGTTTGTTAATTTTTAAAAAAGTTTTGCTTGCAAAATATTTGCTGGACAGTATTGTGCTGATTTCTGCCATACATCAGCATGAATCTCAAATGAGTTGGTCTGAGAAATCATTTTGGGAAGTGAACCTCATTTTTATATTCAGAAGCTAATGTTCGTTTCAGTGCTCATTTAAAAATCATCTTTACCTTTCCATTACTGGGAATTGATTCTTGCAAACTGAAGAGGCACTGCTGTAACTCAGCGGCTCTCAGCTGGAAGTCATTTTGCCCCCTGGGGGACACGTGGTACTGTGTGGAGATAATTTTGTCAGCTGTCCCTGTTGGGGGATGGGGTGGATGCTACTGACATCTAGCGGGCAGAAGCCAGATAGCTCCCTATGGGAGATCATCCCTGAGAGTCAGTAGTGCTGAGGCTGGAAAACTGATTATTCAGGATAATCAATCTGCGTATTCATTGGAAGGACTGGCGCTGAAGCGGAAACCCCAATATTTTGGCTACCTGATGCGAAGAAGGGGCTCACTGGAAAAGACCCTGATGTTGGGAAAGACTGAAGGCAGGAGAAGGGAACGAGATGGTTGGATGGCATCACTAACGCGATGGACATGAGTTTGAGTAAACTCCAGGAGTTTGTGCCGGACAGAGAGGCCTGGTGTGCTGCAGTCCATGGGGTTGCAAAGAGTCGGACTCGACTGAGCCACTGAACTGAACTGACGCTCGGTCGTGTCTGACTCTCTGTGACTGCATGGCCTGTAGCATGGGGGGAAACCTAGGTATGAAATTTTTATAAAAACATCGCAGAAGAAGTGAAACTCGATCGGCCTTGTCCTACCCTGATGCTCCATGGACTGTAGCCCTCCAGGCTCCTCTGTCCGTGGGATTCTCTAGGCACTGAAGAGTGAAACTGAAAAGTGAAACAGTCGTGTCCGACTCTTTGCGACCCCATGGACTATAACCTATCAGGCTTCTCTGTCCATGGGGTTTTCCAGGCAATAGCACTGGAGTGGATTGCCATCTCCTCCAGCGGATCTTCCCGGTCCAGGGATCGAACCCAGGTCTCCCGCATTGTAGACAGACGCTTGGTTAAAACCAAAACATATGTTATAAATCCATTGATTAATACCGTGAATGCTGTATTTACCTTGCCTGGTTTGGGCACTTAATTGAAAGTCTGTACCTAATCTTTTTGAAGTATTTAAGTAAAAGTGTGAAAGTCTTAGTCGACTCTTTGCGACTCCATGGACTGCAGCCCACCAGGCTCCTGTGCCCATGGGAATTCTGCAGGCAGAGTACTGGAGTGGGTTGCCACTTCCTTCTCCAGGGGATCTTCCCAACCCAGGGCTCAGACCCTGCTCTCCTTCACTGCAGGCGGATTCTTGACCATTACCTGAGAATCACTCTGAGAGGTAATTCCCTTTACGATCCGTTTTACAAGGCGAAGATACAGAAATGAAGGGAAGTGAAGGAATTTGTGTGGGTAGCACGTCCCTCATTGCTCCTGCTGAGCTTTCAAACCCAGGCTGATTTCGAACTGATACTTTTCATTCTTTTGAGTCTTCACACTATGTCATTTCTCATAATCCCTTGATATCGGAAAAGGCGATTATGAAGTCATGACTTCAAAATTTTTGTAGATACAGGTATAATTTTAGTTAATTACTTTGGCAGAGAGGGAAAAACCTCTATGTAGATTTGGCATCAAACTGACATTGAACATATGCGCCTAATTCTCTAAAAACAGAAATGGGCTTAGATCACTTTCATTTCTTTCATTGTCCGTAGTAACGCCAGGAAACTGTAATTTACTTAGTAAGATCCTGCTAATGTGGCAGAGTCAGCCGGCTCTTAACATCCCAGTCTCGTTTCAACTGGCTTATTCTGCATCTGTGACCCAGGAACACGTCCACCCCCAACATTGCTCTGAACTGAACATTTCTTAGCGTCACCTATAAAGAGCAGGATGAATACCAAGATGCTGAAAATAAATATCTCTAGGATGACTGGTGTCTGTAGAATCATCTGGAATGGTAGCTCTTAAGTATTTGCAGGAGAAGAAAGGGATGGATTGATTTCCCATCTACCCTCCCTTAAGTTCCTCTTGAGCTGAGAAGTTGCTGCCTTGTCAACAGGACTTGCTCTACGTGATTCAATAGCCAGGAGGACTGCACGGAACACGGCCCCACTAGGAATGCCACTTACACACGAGGGGGAGCCCCGTTTACCCGCTTTGAGAGCCCACTCTTGGCAGCCTGTGTCCCGGAGAAGCGCAGATTGCTGAGAAAACAGAGCAGAACCAACCGAAGAGGGCTTAGCATTCCTTGTCTGGAATTCAAAGTCAGCCTTGGGTGTGAGAAGGCAGCAACCGTGGTCCAGAGGCTGCTGGATGGACAGAAGAGAGGGAATGACCTTTGGATTCGGACTCCAGGAAGCACCCAGAGAGGATCAGAGTATTCTCCAGCTGGTTCCAGTTAGCCAGGATAGAAAATTCTGGACTTACCCCCAAACATTTTAGTTTCATTTTGGTCCAGGTTATGCTTTTTTTTTAAGCTCCCTTGGATTCACAGGGCTTCCTGGTAGCTCAGATGTAAAGAATATGCCTGCAGTGCAGCTGACCTGGGTTCCATGCCTGGGTTGACACGACTCCCTGGAGGAGGAAATAACAACCCTCTCCTTCAGTATTCTTGCCTGGAGAATCCGATGGACACAGGGGCCTGGTGGGCTACAGTCAATCAGTTCAGTTCAGTCGCTCAGTTGTGTCTGACTCTTGGCAACCCCACGCACTGCAGCACGCCAGGCCTCCCTGTCCATCAACAACTCCCAGAGCTTACTCAAACTCATGTCCATAGAGTCGGTGATGCCATCCAACCATCTCATCCTCTGTCGTCCTCTTCTTCTGCCTTCAATCATTCCCAGCACCAGGGTCTTTTCGAGTGAGTCAGCTCTTTGCGTCACGTGGCCAAAGTATTGCAGTTTCAGCTTCAGCATCAGTCCTTCCAATGAACACTCGGGACTGATCTCCTTTAGGATGGACTGGTTGGATCTCCTGGCAGTCCACGTGGTTGCAAAAAGTCAGACACAACTGAGCGACTAGCATTTGTGGATTCAGAAGAGAAAAATATTAATTCAGGCCTTAGTCACATGAATCGGTTTTTTCGCCTGGTCTGGGGTATCCCGGTGCTTCCCTGAGTTCCCCAAATGTGTTTATCCTGGCCTCCTGACTGCCGCGAATCTTGCGTGCAGTGGCCACGGAGTGACGAAAGGCAGTGTCTGGCTCTTCTTTCCGTTGGCTGACACCGAAGATAAAGCCTGTCCGCTCTGCTTAGTTTTCCTTGGCCTTGAATTTTATTCACAATCTGAACGAGCATGTGACATCTGAGCTGCAGAGGTATTCCGAACCAGGCGCTCCTTCGGATATAATTCGCACAGTATCTGCCTTTGTCGTCTAGTTTTGCAGTGCTTAAACAGAGGAGTGCTTAAAATTAATCTGAAGACAGCTTTGCACATGTCCCTGGTTGAGTTCAGCGTGACTGTAGTTACACGGGAAACCTTTCCCTTGCCTAAGTCCACAGTGGAATTAGTCTAATTGGTATTAGTTGAGAAGGGTGCATGATGACGCCCGTTGGATTTATGCTTTATAGTTGACGATGCAGTCTTCAAACCAGGTTGTCAGACTGGACTGTTGACTGCCATCGCCTGGGCAGGGAAGCCTGGCGTGCAGTCAGTCCGTGGGGGTCTGCAAAAGAGTCAGACACGACTGAGTAACTGAACTAAACTGTCGCGTTTTATTCAGATGGCCGCCATGTGGCGCTGTTTCCTGTTAAAAGTTGCCTTGTTCGTTTCTTTATCAGATTAAGTCTATCCAAATCTCTGGTATTTACATGGCTCAATGTAAATTTCCATGGGCTTAGCAGCATCAAAGAACAGCCTCACTTAAGTCTGTCAACAGAACAGAGCTTCAGTATTTCTAAAGAGCACCTGTGTGGATTTCTTTCATGTCTTGGGATGAAAATCAGAATCAAAAGTATGATTATTTATTTGAGCTTCATTTCAAAAAGCTAAAGGAGTCTCGTTTTACCAAGTGTTAAATAGGAATTTTACTGAGAAATTCATTATTCCTTTCCCATGAAAAGGAGGCCCTTCAGAAGTGAGAAATGAAAAAGTTACATCATAAAAAAAAAAAAAGTCACTCAGTTATGTCTGACTCTTTCTGACCCCATGGACTATTCAGTCCACAGAGTTCTCCAGGCCAGACTACTGGAATGGGTAGCCTTTCCCTTCTCCAGGGGATCTTCCAACCGAGAAATTGAACTCAGGTCTCCCAGGTTGCAGGAGGATTCTTCACCAGCTGAGCCACAACAAAAGCCCAAATTATCAATTTTGGTTAAAAATGCATAATTTCCGTTTCTACTAATTTGCTAGTATGTTTGGGAGCAAACCAGTAATATTTTGGTCAAGAACCTGAAGTACAAAAGTCACTTTTATATTTTAGTCTCCTGCATTTGACTGCTACATAACTTTTTTTTATGACTCTGTGTATGTTTTTCAATATCTACGGTTCAGATGTAAAATCAGATATGAGGATCCTGGCTCATTCTGGTTGTACACTGTAGTGTTGCCAGCATTAAAATTTGGGAAAAAAATCAGTTAATTTGCCTGGTCACTGAGACAAGCGTTCAACTTGAACATTCTTTGAAACCACTGGGTTTTAAAAAACTCTTGTGTTCCCTGTAAGGTCCAGAAGCTGTTATGCTCAATGAGACACTTAAAATCAACAAAAGTCCTCAAATAAACTAAAGTTAAGATCTCCTGGGACAGAGGCGTTGGGAGGGAAAAAGCATTCACAGTTGAACATCTTCATCGCCATACAAGTAATTCTTGAAATGTAAAAATGCACACTCCAACACACTTTATTTTTTAGTAATTAACTTTTAGTAACTATGGCAAGGACAAAATAAAAGCGTAGCAATCACTTAATCTAGAATAGGCTTTTAACGTGACTACAAAACGATATAAAATTTAGCACTAATTGATGGATTGATGGTGACTTTGGGGGAAGAGAAGAAAGCAAGCAGACAAATTCTTAATATTTGACAATTTGTATATTTTGCAAAAATCTTAAAATATGCTTTTGCCCACAAAAGTCATAGCAAACACATTTCTGATGCTTTTCAGTAACATCTCAGTAAACATCGAGGTTTATCATTAAAGGTATTAAAAATAATACCTTTAACCCTATGTCTAGTGCCGCTGAATTTTTATAATCCTGCCGAAGAGGAAAAAGGAAGCTAAAATTAGTTCCAAGTAGGATGTTTCCCCTTCAAGATGATAAAAGAAAGCAGATCATTGCAGACAGACACGGTCGTCCTGCCCGCAAAAGCAGAGGGTATATTCAGTGACCCGGGGCAGAAGGCGATAATTTTCATTTGTCAGTGGTTAGATCTGCCACGAGGGAGCGGATTGGTACAGCACCAGAGAGGGGGGTGGTCACCCCATCCTTGCCTGAAATCATGTTACAGAGGATGCAGATTTGATTGTTTATCCAGTCAATTCTTAAGTGCATCTGAGCACCTCACATCACTCTTGTTTTGAAGTGCAAAGCTGAGCAGAAGAGGGTGAACTCTGGATGGGAAGAGAAAGGCACACTCTGAAGAGTGATCTTCAGAAGAGATCTGCCCGCCGAATCCTGACACTCTGCTCGCAGATGTAGAGGTTGAGTGTGGGCCTAGCTCCCTTCCTGGTTCGTCTTGTGATGCTAACTTCTAATCCTTAAAATACAACCTTAATTTTTCTGGACGTTGACTGCCCTTTCTGAGAGAAGAGGCTTGTTATTGCATCATCACGGGGTCGCAAAGAGTCGGACACGACTGAGCGACTGAACTGAACTGAACTGATTGTATCATCAAATGAAAGCCATTGGAAGGAAAAAGGAAAGTGGCCTCAGTTTCTGAGAACCCCGTGGACAGTAGCCCTGCCAGGCTCCTCGGTCCATGGGATTCTCCAGATAAGACTGGAGTGGGTGGCCATTTCCTCCTCCAAGGAATTATCCTGATCCAGGAATCGAACCCAGGTCTCCTGCACTGCAGGTGGATTCTTTACCATCTGTGCCACCAGGAAAGTGTCCATTAAGAAGGAAACTGGGCACCCTGGGCCACTTTCTGGCCTGGACTTGACTGTCCCTATAATCCATAGCCAATGACCGTTGACCACACTCACATTAGAGCTCATGAATGCCATCAAATTAAAGCATTGGTCGTCTCCAGATTTAGAGGGCATTCTCAGCTGGCTTTTCAAACAGGGCAACATCAGAAAAAGCGTGTGACTGTTTCCTACCCAGTTTATCCTTCTCGAACGTCACTGAAAAGCCTTTAAGGAGACAAGCTGCTGGCCCCCAAAAATGAGTCTTCGAGGGTCTTGGCTAGACGTTTCTGGAGGAAAATATATCAATGTGATTACTAAGAAGTTGACAGGCATGTCAGCACACATACCTCAGGAAGGTCCTTAAAATGAAGAAACGCATGCTCTTGCAATCAAAGCTTCTGCTCCATTTTAAATGGGGTGTGTGTTTTCTGACTCAGTGTCCTCCCAAACCGGCCCTGGGCTTACTTGCTGTAGCTTCAGGAGGTGGTGTTTCAAAAGCTGAGCGCCCACGGCAGCTTTATCTCACATAGGCTGACCCAGAATCTCTGAATGGGAGGCCTGGAGTACACCTTTAGCAAGCCTCTTGGATTAAGGATTTAAAAGGAAAAAAAAAAAAAAAAAAGTAAAAAAGAGGAGGAGAGACTGATAACCTAAAATCAGTTGCAAGGAAAAGCACTGCTAACTTTTTGGAAACTGGGAAGGGGGACCTTGTTTTCCATTTCATCGGTAACGTGAGACAGGCCACGCACTCTGCTCTTGCTTCATGGAGTTACTCAAGGGTTTCTTCTAGATTCTCTTTAATAGACTGGGTGTTTTGTCCAAGTCCCACTGAAGTGATTACAAGGCTCATTTTTTCTCCAGACAAATTCAGGCCATCAGGTGTACCTTGGCTTTGAGGAAAGACATACTAAGCGCTTTCTTACTAATGCATCTGGACAATTCCCACTCAGCCATTTATCAGTCATTCCTTCCAGACATACTTCAGGTTCCTCTCTCAGGTACTTGGTCTTGACTAACGTAGGGTGTGGCTTAACCCAGTCATGTCAACAGTTAGAGAATTTCTGGCTTTGTAGGTGACGCTAGTGGTAAAGAACCTGCCTGCTAATGCAGGAGACGTACGAGACTTGGCTTTGATCCCTGGGTTGGGAAGATCCCCTGGAGGAGGGCAATGGCAACCCACTCCAGTATTCTTGCCTGAAGAATCTCAGGACAGATGAGCCTGGCGGCCTACAGTCCTTGGGGTTGAAAAGAGTTAGACAACAACTGAAGTGACTTAGCATGCACGCAGATGCCAACTCAAAAGGTTAGCTGCAAAATACATTGAACGTATGTGAACAGAGTAAAATACTAGATTTTGAGCATTACTCTGACTTTCCCAAAATGCATTCTTTTCAAAGTGACTTTCAACTGCAATTAAGGAACACAAAAAAGACTAGCATAATCATAGAGGATGTCTATGATACTTCTAAAAGAAGAAAGCTATATAACCACAAGTACTATTGTAACACATGCATAAGAAAGCAGACCCTAAATGTTCAAACCTAAGCTTCCCGTGCAGCTCACTAGATGTTCTTTTCTAGTTTATTATAAAATGCATTTATTCATGGAAATGAATATGCTTGTCACCATATAAGCAGCAAACATTGCTTTGCTAAAAAATACAGTGATCTCTGTACACTTAAAAGCTCAGCATGCTTGTCCTTGTGACTTCACTTTCTAGAATATAAATTTAATGATATAACATGCAGAGTTATAAATCAAACATACCTTAAGAAAATACAGGCATGCATGATATCCTTGCCTATATAGAGACAACTTTTTGCTTAACTTGAAAATGCAAACTCGAGAATCTGCTACAGCTTTTGGAAATGTTTTTATTAATTCCCAGATGAAAGTGATAACATTTAGAAGACAGTTCCTGTGTTCGGATGTTTGTTCTCCATTCATTGACTTAAGGCTCAACACCCCTTTCTGCTTGGGGTCTCCAAGAAGATGCTGTTCTTTGCTCTTAGTCTATATTTAAGTGTGTTCATTGTTGTTGTTTAGTTGTTAAGTCGCGTCCCAGTCTTTGCTACCCCATGGACTGCAGCATGTCAGGCTTCCCTGTCCTTCATCACCTCCAAGTGTTTCCTCAAACTCATGCCCATTGAGTCAGCAATGCCATCGAACCGTCTCATCCTCTGTTGTCTCCTCCTCCTGCCTTCAATCTTTCCCAGCATAGAGGTCTTTTCCAAGTCAGCTCTTTGCATCAGGTGGCCAAAGTATTGCAGCTTCAGCTTCAGCATCAGTCCTTCCACTGAATATTCAGGGTTGATGAATAACTTTAGGAAGTTACGTTTAACATACTTGAAAAAGATTTCCATCCACAGTTCTTAACATCTTTTCAACAAACTTATGAGTTCACGTGAGCCCACGTCTACACTTTTTATAGTTCCGGCTCATGTTTAGAACTGTCATGCTAAAAGCTACCGATGAGCTTGGCTGTGTCATTTGTAGGGCCTCGGGCAAAATGAAAATTCAGAGAACCATGCTGAAAATGAAAATCAAGATTGTGACAGATGGACATTAAACGAAGTATGGATCCTTCTAAGGTCACACAAGCCGTGAGACCAGCTCTGCCTACAGAGCCTTTTGCACAAAGCAACTCTGATTTTTAAAACCTACTGGAGGAAACACGGTAAACAGTTAATTCCCTTGGCCCTGCTGATTTGAACTATATGAAGAAATATATACACAAGATGATGTGAAAAAAAAAAGGTATGAAAGGATCACAGCAGATGGTTGTCATTGTCATTATCATTTTGCAGGAAGATCTCAGAATGTCAGGGTGGAAACTGTGGGGAATTTTAGGAAGAGAGAACTGGAAATTGGAACAAGGGTGGGCTCTATGGTGAGGGGACTCCAGCTTCGCACTGTGTCTCTGAGCAGGTTGTGTTCATCTAGACCGAACTGCCGCTACGTTTGGTGGTGTGCTGAGGCCCCTCCTTTAGAACATGTGCGTGCCGTCCTGCATGAGGACCAGCTTGTGTCGGTGCACAGGAGTGTCAGTCCTATTGCCCCGCCTCCCAGCTAGTGTCCTTGGGTCTTCCGGATTCGACTGTGTTACATAAATGTCCCTGGTGTGGAGCACAGCCTTCCTCAGACCCCAGCTGTCTGAGGGGTCTCCTACCTGCAGAGGGCTGGAGCACTATCCCCCATGGAGCTCTGGGAAGTACAGAGCTTTGTCAGAGGGAGGGGGTGTAGTCTGGACGATGCAGCGTGCCCACCTCTGGACAGAGCGCGTGGGTGGTAAAAGAACGTGGGCAAAGATCACAAGAGGTGTGGCGTGCTGTGCCTGGCCGCTCATTCCTGTCCAGCTCTGTGACCCCATGGACTGTAGCCCGCCAGGTTCCTCTGTCCCTGGGGATTCTCCAGGCCAGAATACAGGAGGTGATGGGGTGGGTGGCTGTCTTGCTGCTCAAAGGGCCAAATCAAAAGACTTGGGGCAAAGAGGTGAAGGATGCAGGAAAGATTGCCCGCTTGAGTAGGTCCCTTGTGCAGGCCAGGTGAGGCCTTACACCTGCGGAGATGAGGTATGTATGCCCACGTCATCAGCTCAGTAGCTCAGTCTCGTCCCACTCTTGGCGTCCACATAGACTGTAGCATGCCAGGCTTCCCTGTCCATCACCAACTCCTGGAGCTTGCTCAAACTCATGTGCACCGAGTCAATGATGCCATCCAACCATCTCTTCTGTCGTCCCCTTCTCCATAAATGTTCCTAGCGACCTGCCTGGACGGATTTCTAGGTGATGCATGCTCGTAAAAGACTAGTGAAAGGTTTCAGTGGATGTAGTTGAAGGAGAGAGGGAAGAAGAAAGCAAAGGAAGCAAGCAGGAAGGAAGAGGGCAAAGGATGAGGAAAGAAGGAACGGGGGAAGGGGTGGAGGGGTCTGGGGGAAGAGGGAGGGGGGTGTCAAACGTCCCTGCCTGTCTGCTCTTATTGCGCCAAGCGCAGCTCTGTCCATTCGCTCCTGTCCGCTCTTCGGAAAAGGGAAAATCAACTACTCCGAAGCATATGAGTAGGACTTGGGACCACCGGAGTCGGAAGCAGGGATGGAAGCCCACAAGTTCCAGGGGCGCTTCCGTCCATCAACCTGTTCTCACGTCCAGGTGGGGTCCCAGGCCCTGATGTCCAGGCCAGCACTTGACACCCAGGTCCGGGGCCTGCTGTTGACTTCCGATTGGCGAGGGGTTGCTGGGGGGCAAAAGAGAGTGCAGACGGAGTGCGGGGAAGCGTACCCCCAGGAGAGGGGCGCACCGGGGGCGCTTGGCAGGCGCGCGCGTCTGGCTCCTTTGGAATTGCCCAGGGCCCTCCGCTCGCCCCGCCCACCCCCGTCACTCAGTTTCCTCGCAGCCAATGGCGCGGCCGCCTGTCGCCCTCGCCCCGCCCAGGGGGCGGGGCCGGGGGAGGGCGCGGGGCGGGAGTGGCCTGATTGAACTTTGCCAGCGGAGTTGCGGCGGCCGCGCGGTCCCCGGCGGCGGTGCGGAGCTGGGAGCCTCGGCCGGCGCCCGGCGCCCGCGCGCCCTCCGACCCGCAGCCATGGCGGCCGGGGCGCCCGGCGCGGCCCTGACCCTCTGCCTCTGGCTGGCGGCCTCCGGGGGCTGCCTGGCGGCCGGCTCGGGCGCGGCCGCTGCCCGGCGCCTGGATGAGTCGCTGGCGGCGGGGAGCGTGCAGCGCGCCCGCTGCGTCTCCAGGTGCCTCAGCCTGCAGATCACGCGCATCTCCGCCTTCTTCCAGCACTTCCAGGTACGCACCGCCGCGCGCCCGCGTCCTCCCCCGGCGCTGCGGGGCGCGCGCCTTCCAGCCTCGCCGCTCAAACTCCTCGCTCCGCGGCAGCCGGCCGGGGTCCGGCTTTACGCGCGGCGTGGGTTGTGCCTTCGGGGAGGCGGGGGCGGTGGGCGATCCCCCGTTTGCAGCCCCTCGCCGCTCCCGACCTAACTCTCTTCTTCCCCGGGGAGAACCAAAAGGCGGTTTCCTTTGGGAAGGTAGAGCGGTTTTGTGGCTTCCAAGGATGGAGTGGGGTGGGCTGTGTGGGCTTGTGAGTTGCCCCGGGACCTCCGCCGCGGGACTGCGGGCCGGGGGCCAGTCTCCCCTCAAAGTCCCCGGGCGCTCCCGGCCCTCCGCGCCGCGGGCAGAGCGAGCGAGGCCCGCGCTCCGCTGCGCCCGGGAACCGCGCGCGACCAGCCCCGGCGCCGCAGGTGCCCGCCGGCCGAGACTTTTTTTGTCTCTCTTGAGCTTTGCTTTCGCACTGGGCGGGCCGAGAGCTCGCGGTCCACCCTGGGAGCCTCAGCCAGGGGTCGTATCTTTCAGCGAGTTTGGGTGGGTGGGGTGGCGTGGGGAGCTGGCTACTGCCGGTGACTGTGCCGCCCCAGTTCGGAGCCCCAGCGCTTCTAGGTGTCGCCAGCGACTGGCGTGGAGACTAAGGGGAGAGATGGCAACGGATACGGGACTCGGAGGCGTCAAGTTCCGATGCTCCGAGAGAACTCCCGGAGCCAGTACCTCTTCCGACCGGCGTAGATTCTGCCGGCCTCGGGGTATAGGGCCGCGTGTGCGCGTGTGCAAGGTTCAGGGGACAGGACGCTTGATGCCAGTAGGTGGCTGGAGTGCTGGGGGGAACCAGAGCGGGGAGTGACTCAGGGACCCTGGGTGCGGATGGGCGCGCGGGAACCGCTCCCGAGCCGGCCCCAGGCGCGTCTCGCAGCCGCGGTCCCCGGCTGATCGGAGCGCGCGCGCTCTGCAATCATTCACGCGTATAACCCAGTTCCTCTCGTGTGCTCGCTTCTCGCCCTCGCCGTCTCCTCTCTAGCCTTATAGTCGTTCACCTGTTACAAGATACCCACTTCTGGCCGCAGGGAAAACTGCGGCTACCAGAAAGGGGCCTCGCGGCTCCTCGGTGGGTTTCTAAGCCGAGCCCCTCTGAAATAAACGAGGCGCCTCTCGCGCTTGCCGAGGTCAGAAGGGCCATCCAAGGCTCCCCGGGCACTAAGCTGCGATGGGGGCCGTTGTAGTGACCGTGGAGTTTGGGACGAATCTCCGAAGCCTTTAAGCCCCGTTCATTCTGGTGTGAGAGAGCTAATGAGACCTTGCCCGCAGTAGCCCACGAAGAGCTAAAAGTTGGGATGTGCAGAGAGTGAACCCGCTGGCCAAGTCTCCACGCGCCCGAGTATGCGCGGTTCTGCGTGTTCGCAGAGAAGGGGCATCCGTAGGTTTCGGAGAACTCTGTGGTCCCCCTTGGCCTTCAGGGAAGGGACCGCGGGGCGGGGTGTGGTCTCCTGCGCTGAAATTCCGCGGACACCTTGGAGAGGGTCCCTCCCAGCCACCCGGATTCTTGCCCCCTTCCCCTGCCCTGCGGTCGCTCTTCCGAGGCAATGCCACCCTATTGTTCAAACAATGACATAAAACAGCATCCTGTTCCCAGGGAGAAAGACTATCTTTTCTTTTTCTTCTTCTCTTCCTTCCTTCTTTAAATTGAACTGTCAGTCGCTGTAATTTATTTGTTTTACAGTTTCAGCGCCTAAAGAAACAAGTGCAGATCAAGCCAATTCCCGTGAAAGGCTTTTCTTGTGGTCTCTTGGCATGATTTTTCTTCGGAAGAAAAAACTGCTGACAGAATACACATTGCCAGACAATCCTGATTACATTTTAATTAGCTAGGGTGGGGGGTGAACCAAGCTGCAAATTATTCAGTTAGGACTTAATAACTGCTGTTTCTGCAATCAATTGCAAAGCCATTCTTGGAGGTTTAACCCTAACCTGGTAATGCCTATCTGATTTATCTAAATTGCAGGGATTAAGCTTTCTTAAGATTTGAAAAGACAGAGGCACACGCTCCTTATGAAACCTCAAGCTTCCCTGTCCCTCCCCTCTTTAAATAATTGGAAGGATGCTGAGGTATCAGGCAGAAAGTGAAGAGGAACTAAAAACCCTCTTGATGAAAGTGAAAGTGGAGAGTGAAAAAGTTGGCTTAAAACTCAACATTCAGAAAACGAAGATCATGGCATCCAGTCCCATCACTTCATGGGAAATAGATAGGGAAACAGTGTCAGACTTTATGTTTGGGGCCTCCAGTATCAATGCAGATGGTGATTGCAGCCATGAAATTAAAAGACACTTTTTGGAAGAAAAGTTATGACCAACCTAGATAGTATACTCAAAAGCAGAGACATTACTTTGCCGACTAAGGTCCGTCTAGTCAAGGCTATGGTTTTCCCTGTGGTCATGTATGAATGTGAGAGTTGGACTGTGAAGAAGGCTGAGTGCCAAAGAATTGATGCTTTCAAACTGTGGTGTTGGAGAAGACTCTTGAGAGTCCCTTGGACTGCAAGGAAATCCAACCAGTTCATTCTAAAGGAGATTAGCCCTGGGATTTCTTTGGAGGGGATGATGCTAAAGCTGAAACTGCAGTACTTTGGCCACCTCATGGGAAGAGTTGACTCATTGGAAGACTCTGATGGTGGGAGGGACTGGGGCAGGAGGAGAAGGGGACGACAGAGGATGAGATGGCTGGATGGCATCACTGACTTGATGAGCGTGAGTCTGAGTGAACTCCAGGAGTTGATGATGGACAGGGAGGCCTGGCGTGCTGCGATTCATGGGGTCGCAAAGAGTTGGACACGACTGAGCGACTGAACTGAACTGAACTGAACTGAGGTATCAGGCAGGGGGCGACTTCAGGTGGGATTTGTGAACTGATGGGAAAGGCTGGGCTGCAGAAAGGTGCCTTCTATCAGGGATACCCCAACCACCCACACACTTGTGCAAATAAACCAGAGCAGAAGGCTGTCACTGGTGCAGATAGTGGTTCCCGGTTTCCCTTGCGTGGCTCCTGGCCTGCTTGTAAGGCTAGAGGAAGGTTCGCCCGCAGCCTTGAGACCAGACAAGCGTGTGGGCTCTCAGTTCGGTTCGGTTCAGTCGCTCAGTCGTGTCCAACTCTTTGCTGGGGACGACAGAGGATGAGATGGCTGGATGGCATCACTGACTTGATGAGCGTGAGTCTGAGTGAACTCCAGGAGTTGATGATGGACAGGGAGGCCTGGCGTGCTGCGATTCATGGGGTCGCAAAGAGTTGGACACGACTGAGCGACTGAACTGAACTGAACTGAACTGAGGTATCAGGCAGGGGGCGACTTCAGGTGGGATTTGTGAACTGATGGGAAAGGCTGGGCTGCAGAAAGGTGCCTTCTATCAGGGATACCCCAACCACCCACACACTTGTGCAAATAAACCAGAGCAGAAGGCTGTCACTGGTGCAGATAGTGGTTCCCGGTTTCCCTTGCGTGGCTCCTGGCCTGCTTGTAAGGCTAGAGGAAGGTTCGCCCGCAGCCTTGAGACCAGACAAGCGTGTGGGCTCTCAGTTCGGTTCGGTTCAGTCGCTCAGTCGTGTCCAACTCTTTGCAACCCCTGGACTGCAGCATGCCAGGCTTCCCTGTCCATCACCAACTCCCGGAGCTTGCTCAAACTCATGTCCGTCGGGTCAGTGATGCCATCCAACCATCTCATCCTCTGTTGTCCCCTTCTCCTCCCGCCTTCAATCTTTCCCAACATCAGAGTCTTTTCAAATGAGTCAGTTCTTTGCATCAGGTGGCCAAAGGATTGGAGCGTCAGCGTCAGTCCTTCCAGTGAATATTCAGGACTGATTTCCTTTAGGATGGACTGGCTGGATCTCCTTGCAGTCCAAGGGACTCTCAAGAGTCTTCTCCAACACCAGCATTGAAAAGCATCAATTCTTTGGCACTCAGCTTTCTTTATAATCCAACTGTCACATCCGTAGCTTGAGTAGACAGACCTTTGTTGGCAAAGCAATGTCTGCTCTTTAATATGCTGTCTAGGTTGGTCACAGCTTTGCTCCCAAGGTTAGTGGGTGGATGTACTTCAGCAGTGGCTGCCTTTTTTTTCTGGCCCCAGGGCCACATAGAAACGTGCTGTCCAGGATTAAAGAGTAAGGAGGGTTGTGGAAGGCACTGTACTATCAGACTTGTTCTTTCTGCTGTGACCCTTCTGTCTTGACTTCTCCCTGGTGTTTTAAATTTGCTCTCCAGCACTGTTCTCAGTAGAGTAATTTAAAGATGATGTCATTCGCGTGGATTTCACGGTTCATCTTTCTCTTGGGCAGTGCCTGTGTTACCCCCGAACATCAGAGGTTTCACTTGGAATTACCAGCAGTACACAACTTGGCTTTCCTGGCTCATCCCTCGAGGGCCGAGTTGGAGCCAGACTCAGAAAGGTGGGAAGGAGGCAGAGGTATTGTTAGTCGCTCAGTCGTGTCTGACTCTTTGTGACCCCATGGACTGTAGCCCTGCCAGGCTCCTCTGTCTATGGGACTCTGCAGGCAAGAATGCTGGAGTGGGTTGCCATGCCCTTCTCCAGGGGATCTTCCCGACCCAGGGATCACATCCGGGTCTCCCACATTGCAGGCAGATTTTTCACCGTCTGAGTCACTAGGGAAGCCCACTTCCCAAAGTGCCCTGTGTGGGGGTGTACCCGATGGGTGCCCCACAAGGGAATCTCGCAGGATGTGTGTAGACCGTCATGGATACCCAGGATCTGACAAGCACGCATACTTGCCCAGGCATATCAAGGACACTCGCCTGGTGTCCTTTCCTGCCAGCTGCTGGGCCAACGTTTTGGACCTTATTCTAGCTAGATCATAGCTCAGCTGGTAAAGAATCTGCCTGCAATGTGGGAGACCTGGGTTTGATCCCTGGGTTGGGAAGATTCCCCTGGAGAAGGGAAAGGCTACCCACTCCAGTATTCAGGCCTGGAGAGTTCCATGGCCTGTATAGTCCATGGGGTCTGGACATGACTGAGCCACTTTCCCTTTCCCTTTCAGGAAGTTAGGTTTCCCTGGCGGCTCGGTGGGTAAACCATCTGCCTGCCATGTGGGAGACCCAGGTTCGATCCCTGGGCTGGGAAGTTCCCCTGGAGAAGGAAATGGCAACCCACTCCAGTACTCTTGTCTGGAGAGTCCCATGGACAGAGGAGCCTGGTAAGCTATAGTCCATGGGATGGCAAAGAGTCACACATGACTGAGCGACTTCAGGAAGTTGAACCAGGGGTCTCCCCTTCCTCCTGCTCAACCTATAGTGGAAGGGCAGGCCCCTCCACCAAGGATGCTCCGACTGCCTTAGCAGAGGCAGTTAGCTGCCTGCACCAGGAATGGGTGCCAGGCTCATGCCTGTGGCGCTGAGGCCTCTGGCTGGTCGTCCCCAAGCACAGTTTGCAGCGCCCAGCGTGGGACGGGCATGGCTGCCAGGAAACTGGGCATGTCAGAGCATGCACGTGCCCCCAGCATTCCCTGTGCCCCCTCTCAGGTGGCTACAGGGGGCAGAGTGCAACAGTACTTTGAGAGGGTGCAGCAGGGAGAGGTAGAGGAGGACTGGGGCTCCAGGGGTCCCCAGGGTGTTAGGCAGCTCAGCACCTTCGCTGGAGAGGAGAGGGAGGTGACAGTCATCATGCCTGCGGAGATCTCCAGAACGTGCTTCAGCATCCCAGCAGATTCCACATTGCAAAATGCAGACTCAGAGACGAGATCAGTGAGGATTCCAACAGGGTGGGCTTGGCGTGGTCACCCCCAAGCTGCAGGGCTTTTTCTGAGCTCGAACCACATGCACGGATCTGTGTCCCTGGGGCCGGCCCTGGTTTGGATTGTTCAACCCCTGAAAGTGGTTACACCTGCTTGTCCTGGGGATTATTCGTAGGATTATTCGACACTCTTCCTAGTGTTCAGAGGTCTAATAACTGAGTGTTCACTTGGGAGTAACCTGGCCCTGCACTTATTTTCTCTGTTCTGTTCAGTCGCTCAGTCGTGTCCAACTCTTTACGACCCCATGGACTGCAGCACGCCAGGCCTCCATGTCCATCACCAACTCCCGGAGTTTCCTCAAACTCATGTCCATTGAGTCGGTGATACCATCCAACCATCTCCTCCTCTGTCGTCCCCTTCTCCTCCTGCCTTCAGTCTTTCCCAGCATCAGGGTCTTTTCCAGTGAGTCGGCTCTTCCCATCAGGTGGCCTAAGTATCGGAGCTTCCTTCACTGGAAGATTAAAGGAGAGGGACACTAAGCCTGAAAGAGGCTCTGTGTCTGAGTGACTGCCTCGCTTGTGCTGGGACACTCTGCTGGCCACCCTGCCTGTCTTCCCAGGTTCTGAGCGTCACGGCCGTGATGGAGTTGAGCCTCAGAGCCTCGCAGAGAGGAGTCCTGTCGCTGAATATTAGCAGACCTGCAACCTGCTCTGCCTGTTCCTGGGTATTCTGAAAGGACGCACCGTAGACTAGGGCTTGAGGGAAAATAGCCCGAGTGGAATCAAGAGTCTGAGCGAGTCTGTTTCGTGGCTGGATTTTGGGACCTGATGGGGGAAGTGGATGGAGCCTTGGAAGATAGGGAGCAGCTTGCTGGTGGCCTTGATCCTACGGCTCTAGGATTTTATTAGTGCGAAGAGATGCTTGCTTAATGGGGCATTATTCACTCTTCCAAGTACCACTGATTAGCGATCGGAGACTTTCTTCTAGCAGTAATTGGAAGCTGTTTGTTTTGGCAGAGGAGAGAATGGAGCTGGTGATGAGCTCATTCCGCGCAGAGGGCTAGCCTCTGCTCTCAGAAAAAGTAAGCAAATAATCAGCGCATCGGAAGCCTTCGGTAGCCACAGGTCAGCCCCAGGCTGGCGGAGCTGTGAAGCAACGCTCTTGTGGTGAATATACTCAAGTCTTTGTGTGTCTGCTGGGCCTGCAGTGAGGTCGAAGTGACATGCTGAAAGTCTCTGGGAAGAAGGGCCATCCTCAAGTTTCACCTTCATATATCCTGGTCTGGGTCGCGGGATCTATCGCTGTGTCTCCAAGAATTTCTAACTTTGACCCCAAACTAAACTAGGTTGTTTCCATGCATGCTCAGTCGCTCAGTTTTGCAGCTCCATGGACTGTAGCTCATTGGACTTGTCTGTCCATGGGATTTCCCAGGCAAGAATGCTGGAGTGGGTTGCAGTTTCCTCCCCACCGACCCAGGGATCGAACCTGCGTCTCTTGGGTCTCTTGCATTAGCAGGCAGACTGTTTACCACTGAGGAAGCCCAAACATTAGGTTATGCATGGCAAATTTTCTTGCTTCTAATAAACTGTTTCTCATTGAACATGATTTATTTATTTATTTTAATCCAAGGCTTATTACTTTACAATATTGTAGTGGTTTTTGCCATACACAGACATGAATCAGCCATGGGTGTACATGTGTCCCCTATCCCGAACCCCCCTCTCACCTCCCTCCTCATTCCATCCCTCAGTGAACATGATTTAAAAGTCTGTCTTATTGCGACTATTATAGGACGTTATAAAACTACATTGGAAAATACTTGTGGACTTATTGATTTCTTTGTGCTCTGTATCATTAGAGGAGACATATTTATCTTTAATATATTGCATGTAGTATATATCTATGTACATTTCAGTATATTATCCCTGGCGGTTCAGCTGGTAAAGAATCCACCTGCAATGTGGGAGACCTGGGTTTGATTCCTGAGTTGGGAAGATCCCCTGGAGAAGGCAATGGCTACCCACTCCAGTATTCTGGCCTGGGGAATTCCATGGGTTCCCAAAGAGTTGGACATGGCTGAGTGACTTTCACTCACTCACTCATATTAATAAAAAACATACATATATGTAAACTGCTAAGCTAAACTGCTAAGTCGCTTCAGTCGTGTCTGACTCTGTGCGACCCCATAGACGGCAGCCCACCAGGCTCTGCCATCCCTGGGATTCTCCAGGTAAGAACACTGGAGTGGGTTGCCATTTCCTTTTCCAATGCATAAAAGTGAAAAGAGAAAGTGAAGTCACGCGGTCCAGTCATGTCTGACTGTTCGTGACCCCATGGACTGCAGCCTCCCAGGCTCTTCCGCCCTTGGGATTTTCCGGGCAAGAGTACTGGAGTGGGTTGCCACTGCCTTCTCCAGTATGTAGACACTTCCATTTTAAAAGCTAAACTTAAGTTCTTTGTGCAGTCATTTCTGCTCTAAAAAAATTCATGTGAGGTTATTATATTTTTTAAAAATAGATTCACCAGATTTCATTGTATAACCTCTCTTGGTGTGTTTCAGTGAGTGGGCATACAACTTTCAGGCTAGGTAAAGAAACTTGTAACATGTCTGCAGGAACTGCTTGTATTAACTCAAATGGAGAAGGCCCAATGTGTGAGTTAGTCATTGCTTTCCAGAAATCTGACTCTTAATCAATTCTGAGGGTTGGGCTTGAGAAGATGATCAGTGAAGCATATATGTATTATTGACAGATGTTTGGTATCTGAACGGTAGTACTAGGAGAAATAGCGTGCGTATGCTGGTCCATCTAGTCAAGGCTAAGGTTTTTCCAGTGGTCATGTATGGATGTGAGAGTTGGATTGTAAAGCAAGCTGAGCACTGAAGAATGGATGCTTTTGAACTGTGGTGTTGGAGAAGACTCTTGAGAGTCCCTTGGACTGCAAGGAGATCCAACCAGTCCATCCGAAAGGAGATCAGTCCTGGGTGTTCATTGGAAGGACTGATGTTGAAGATGAAACTCCACCCCCTTGGCCACCTCATGAGAAGAGCTGACTCATTTGAAAAGACCCTGATGCTGGGAAAGATTGAGGACAGGAGGAGAAGGGGACGACAGAGGATGAGACGGCTGGATGGTTGGATCACTGACTCAATGGACATGAGTTTGGGCAAACTCCGGGAGTTGGTGATGGACAGGGAGGCCTGGTGTGCTGCGGTTCATGGGATCGCAAAGAGTCAGACACGACTGAGCGACTGAAGTGAACTGAACTGTTGGGATGCTTTGTCAAATTATTCCATAACTCCAAGCACTGTTGGTGCACTGTCTGAGCACCAAGCCCCGACTGAGAGTTCTGAAGTCAGCCACCTTTCCACATTTCTTTTGCACTCACCCTGTACTCCATATTCTGAAAGTCTGGTTGTCTGTCAACATATGGCATTTATTAAGTGTGACCTAGTTTTTCCTCTTCCCATTAATCAAAGATATCCATAAGTCCTTCCAACTTCAGATCAGCGTGAGGTCACCGGCATTACCGAAGTAGACTGATAAAACGGATATTGTCGACCTTGTTATTTTTTGCACCATCCGTTTAAAGAGAATATGTAATTTCCTTCGGCTTCCCTGAAGCAGTGGATGTGGGGCGTAGCCTCCTATCCCATCTCAGGAGATGCTTTTGGTGACCCTCTGGCCCCCAGTCTGCCGCCCTCCCACCCTGACCCCTGGATCAGCTGCTAATAGCTTACAGCTGCTCCCCCTTGGAGACCGACCTTTCGCCCCTGGGCACCGTCTTGCAGCAGGGTAGCGCATCCTCCTTGCTTGATGAGGGCAAATCATGGTCATTGGCTGACTGCGGGGGCGGGGGGGGGGGGGGTCCGGGGGGGGGC
>SJYC01022933.1:0-53449 GCA_006408675.1 Madoqua kirkii | reverse complement strand
GGGGGGGGATCCGGGAGGCCAGCCCTCTTGCTGGGATCAGCTCCGGTTCAGTTTATGCTCCGCAGCCTTGCGAGGGGCCAAGCTTCTCAGGGCTCTCCCTGAGGGGGCATGCCTGCTTCACCTCTGCCCTTCCCTCCACTTCCACTGAGAGCTCCCCCCATCCATCATATTCACAGAGACCCCCTGCCCCTTTCAGCCTCGGCCTCCAGGAAGTCCAGCCTCAGACACCTCCCTTCAGGTACCTCTTCTAACTCAGCCCCTTCCTCCTGCAGGTTACACAGCTTGATTCTTATCAAAATGATTCATTCAGTCACTTAGAGATAATAGACTGTAGAAGTAAAAATACGACCCGTTTTTCACAACTCTCAGTTCAGACTTTCCCCACTGTCCCCTTTATTTATTCAGTGTTTATTGTAGATTGAACTCTACAGCTCAGTGTACTTGAAGTCTCCTTGGCTCAGCTCATAAAGAGTCCACCTGCAGTGCGGGAGACCTGGGTTTGATCCCTGGGTCGGGAAGATCCCCTGGAGAAGGGAACAGCTACCCACTCCAGGATTCTGGCCTGGAGAATTCCATGGACTGTATCGTCCACGGGGTCCCAAAGGGTGGGACATTTCACATACTTGGCTTACAATGGTGTGTTAGCTTCTGCTGCAGAGCAAAGTGAATGGATTATACATAGACGTATATGCACTCTTCTTTCCCGTTCTTTCCCCACGTAGGTCATTACGGAGTATTGAGTAAAATTCCCTCTGTTGTACAGCACATCCTTGTTAGTTACCTATTTTATACAGAGTAGCGTGTACATGTTAGTCCCAAACTCCTGTTTATCTCCCGCCATCTTTTCGTCTTTGGTAACCATAAGTTTTGTTTCTAAGTCTGTGAGTCTGTTTCTGTTTTGTAACCCCCTCTCTCCTTCAAAAAAAAAACAAAAACAAAAACAGTTAATACAAGTTAAGAATAATAATCGTTCTAGATCAGGAAGCACTCAGAGAGTCAAGACGTTATCTGTTATTTTAGTTTTTCTCTCCTGATGATTTCAGTGGAAAGATTAAAATCTTGACCCTAACACATAAGCATATCATACTTCCTCACTGCCTGTGTGAAATACACACACACAGACACGCACACACACACACATATATACATCATGCTTATTCACTGCCTGTGTGAAATACTCATGCACAAACACACAAACATGTACATCATGCTTCTTCACTGCCTGTGTGAAATACAGAGACACGCACACATGCACACATACATATACGTCACGCTTCTTCACTGCCTGTGTGAAATACACACACATACACATACTCATCCATGTTTATACATGTAGTCGCCACTGTGTGTCTGCTGGTTCTGCCAGCTGCAGTGAGGTGAATCTGGGATGAGGACCCTGCAGAGACAGAGAGCCAGCTGTACTCTGCCACTGTGTGTGAGACTTGAGTGTCTGCAGATTTTGATACCCATAGGGGTCCCAGAAGCCCACAGTCCTCAAGGGACAACTGTACTACGAAGCCAGCTTGAAACAGTGGATGAGAGATGGACAGCAGATAGCGTCAGGGGACGTCATTAACCTCAGTACCCCCGGCAGGTCTAAGAAGATGGCAAGGAAGATCAGTTAGTTCAGATATTACACCGCTCTGGATTTACTCAGCAAGCGACCAAGGGTGCCACGTCCCTCCAGGATCTAGTTGCTGTTTAGTCACTCCGATGTGTCCAACTCTTTGTGACCCCAGGGACTGTAGCCCACCAGGCTGCTCTGTCCATGGGATTCTCCAGACAAGAATACTGGAGTGGGTTGCCATTTCCTCCTTCAGGGCATAGTCCCGACCCAGGAATGGAACCTGCAATACCTGCATTGGCAGACGGATTCTTTACCGCTGAGCCACCAGGGACCCCGAGTCCCTTCCATATCTTTTAAAGGCTGTACAGGCGCATGGTTTCAAAGTGGTGAGCTGAGGCATTTCCCCAACGCTGGGACAGACGGTTGGAGAACTGGTCATCCCTGAGAGCCAACAAGTAAGGAGTGATTGATGCAAGCCTTGTCTATGGCTCATTGTCATGTAAATTTCAGGCTGTCGATGCTGGATCTCTTTCCCCCTTTAAAAAAAAAAAGCACGTCACTTTAATCACTTCCATTTATTTCAGCTGATATCGATGGATTGCTGCAATTTCAGAGATGAGGCTGTAAAATCCTGAGGGATTTAGAGTCTGGTGTAAGAACTAAGACTTGCAAACGGATCATGGCAGTCCACCAGGGGAGGGGCTGGAGAGAGTTATTTGTGTGAGATCTCAGAGGAGGGGTCCTGTTGTTTGAGTGGACGTTTCCCAAGGGAGATGATACAAGCAAAGCGCAGCCACCGCGGGCTCTTCCAACGGAGAAGAGCCAACGTGAGTCAATGCGGAGTCTGGCACGAGTGCGGTCTGTCTGCTGGGGGCCTCTTGGTGGTTCGTGATGGACAAGATACAGCGTCAGCCCACCCAGACAGCAGCCAGGCACTGGGGACTTGTGAGAGTTGTTACAAAGCTCCAGTCCTTTGTTCTGCAGGACAGGTTGAGGGCAAGTCATCACACTTGGCGATGTCTTCCTGGTTCTTGCTGATCTGGTTGAACCTCGGGCTCCACCACCAGTTGCCCTTAGGCTATTGAGTTGATCTCTCTGGAGATCCTTGCCAGCACCCGCTGAGAAAAAGCCCCAGCTGTGCACCAAGCAGAAAGAAAGGGCTGCCTTTCCCCTCTCCCCGCGGTCATGCTTTAGCTTACAGTAGGATCCCAGTTCTGAACTGGTGGGGCTGGATCCAAAGCAGAATCTCTGCTGAATGGCTGAGCCACAGGTTAGAAGGTTATTTGGCGTTCATTGTTTTTTATGCAGTCTTGGTGTTGACAGAGTTCAGTTCAGTTCAGTCACTCAGTCGTGTCCGACTCTTTGTGACCCCATGGACTGCAGCATGCCAGGCCTTCCTGTCCCTCACCAGCTCCCGGCATTTACTCAAACTCATGTCCACTGAGTCGGTGATGCCATCCAACCATCTCATCCTCTGTCGTCCCCTTCTCTTGCCTTCAATCTTTCCCAGCATCGGGGTCTTTTCCAGTGAGTCAGCTCTTTGCATCAGGTGGCCAAAGGATTGGGGTTTCAGCTTCAGCATCAGCCCTTCCAATGAACACCCAGGACTGATCTCCTTTCGGATGGACTGGTTGGATCTCCTTGCAGTCCAAGGGACTCTCAAGAGTCTTCTCCAACACCACAGTTCAAAAGCCTCAATTCTTTGGCGCTTAGCTTTCTTTATAGTCCAACCCTCACATCCATACACCATAGCCAAGTTGGACCTTTGTTGGCAAAGTAATGTCTCTGCTTTTTAATATGCTGTCTAGGTTGCTCATAACTTTTCTTCCAAGGGGTAAGCATCTTTTAATTTCATGGCTGCAATCACCATCTGCAGTTGACAGAGTAGTTTCACATAAAATCTCTCTTTGACCTTCACAGCAGCTCTTTTGAGGTCAGGAGCGTTATTTTGATAAATAAGACAACCGAAGCCATTGGAAGGTGAGATAACCGAGGCTTCGGGGCAGAAACTCAAGCCCTAATTGTCACATTGCCAGACGTTTATGCTAAACGACCCACTTCTCAACATGTTAACAGCGAGAGAAGACAGAGTTACCATGCCAGCTGTAATATCGTCAGGGATCACTGAGCCTGGGGGCACAAGGATTCATTGCCTCCTGGAACCACCATTGCATTACAAAGTATTGAAGTGAAAGGTTGTTGGCATGATAGGAGAAAAAGAGACGTTAAAAATATCACTCCATCAATCAGATCCCGTGTGCCCTGGTCTACCCTAGTTCTTCCAACCAACACAAATCTCTCACACGCAGTTATCATTCAAGTAGCTTAGTTTCTGGAGACCCAGCGTAAGTGTCTCGTGATTCCTGCCCACAGAAGAATTATTTTCTACTAGAGAGACAGACTGATAGACATTTGTGTGAACAGTTGTGGAAGTGAAGAAAGTATTATAATCATTAATCATCCTTTAAATCCTTATACAGCCATTTGACGCACAGTCGTAATTTCTTAGATGAAGACTTTTCTCTTATAAATTGAGTTTGTGTGTGTGCGTGTTAAGTCGCTTCAGTCGTGTCCGATGCTTTGCAGCCCCATGGACTGTAGCTTTCCAGGTTCCTCTGTTCGTGGGATTCTCCAGGCAAGGGTACTGGAGTGGGTTGCCATTTCCTTCTCCAGGGGATCTTCCCGACCCAGGGATCGAACCCGAGGCTCTTATGTCTTCTGCATTGGCAGGTGGGTTCTTTACCACTGGCGCCACCTGGGAAGTCCTGAGTTTGTGTAGACCCACCCAGAATTCCCCTTGTCTAGCCAAATAGCAGAGAAGTATTCTGATCCTTGCAGAAATGTTTCACGAACAGCTGGACTTCTTGATGTCACGGAGGATGAGTTTGTTGTCTGGGAATCCCAGAGGTCTCAGGACTTCAGCCTTGACCTTCGTTCTTGGCTGCTGTTGCTGTTCTGATATATTCGGAGTATTTGCCAGTGGTGATGGTAGCTTGTAGGTATGTGAATAGCAACTTCCAAGACCTGTCATACGCTCATTCCCTTGCTTTTCGTTTTTGTTTTGAATGGTGTGTGTTTGTGTGTTTACACTTAATCATTCTTTTCAGCTTCCTTGTAATACATACACGTTAGACAATAAGGAATTCTGAGAAAGAACATAAAAAATTCTCAAGGCTGCACATGAAAAGAAAATGGTGATGACCTGGGATTCTGTAACCCCCCTCAAAGCCGAACAGTCTATCTTCAGGGGAACCTGAGGAACAATGGCTCATCAAGAGGGGGAAAAAGCTAATATAAAACTCTTCATTCACATGCTATTTATCCTTTCATTTTAAATTGTAGCTTCCGTCATTTAGTAAGCTGTTTGGCCTCCAAGTGATTAATACCCTGCCAACTGGAAAAAGTGACACTCTGTTAAGGTGACCTCAAAATACATAATTTCGTATTCCCTGGTACCTTCTTTCTCTGAAAGATAAAGGAGGTAGGCTGTCTCCACTGGAAAGAGTCATATCATGGCCGCTGATCAGCGTCTTCACTGTAGGGAAGTGCATGGTCCTATCGGCACGTGCAGGACCTCAAAGAACCTTCAGAGAACAGAAATGCATATTCTCCACCCCCCGCTCAGTCTTGAATCTAATCATCACTGATGACTTTTAAAATTTCATAGCTGATTTCTGATGATAGTCAAAGAAGTGACAATTTTATAAGCCCACAAATGAAAACGTAGAAGAGAGTCCTTTTAATGAAGCAAGAAACATTAATTTTGCAAAGTAATCCATCACCTTCAAAAAATGTCATTTATCATGCCACTGCTGGGGGCAACAGAAGTGTTGGGAATTCATGTACATGAGCAGTTTACAGTTCTTTTCTCCATCTTATGTTCTCAGTCTGCACCTTTTTTTCACCTCATTGTACTGTTCCAACGCGTTAATAATTCATGTTTGAAACACAGCAGAGCATTTCGTTCTTCCTGTCTCCCTCCAATGAAAGTGATGTTCTTCTTATCTAAGAACAAGCCAGATGAGGCACATTCTTGGGAGGTGACTGAGAGCTTCTCTCAAAGAAAGACCAAAACACGCAAGAAATTCTAAATACAAACAGAAAGTAAAAGTTTCAGGCTAAACGTGATTTTTACTGATTACTTATGGTGTCCTTACTGGGTTCATTGGATTTATTCATCCCTCTGATGTCAGTTTACCAACTCTTGTTTCATTCTCTGATAAGACATAAATGAGAGAGATGGCAGTTTGTAGTCTTATAGATGTCTCAGCCTTTGTCTTTAAATGCCTGCACTAGAGGAATGAATGTACACTGTTTGTGGTACTTTGTGGACTGGAAGCAAAATTGACAAAAGACTCGCAAACCTAGAAGAGTGAGGGAGAGATTTTGAAGAGGACTCACATCTTCCAAGTGATATGACACCCTAGCCCCTGGACAGGTTTCTCAGTGCTGTTATAAAAAAGCAAGCATGCCAAGGAAACTGGCATCTCTGGATCATTAGCTTGCTTTCCAACAGTTGAACAGACCCCCGTAGGATGCGAATACCAAGACCATTACCAGTTGTGGGGGAAACAACCATCATAACCATCTCCATCATCACCATCACCACCACCATCACAATTGAAACCATCATCACCGCCACCACCACCATCACCACCATCACTGTCATAACCATCATCAGTATCATCATAACCATCATCACTACCACCACCACCATCATCATGAACATCATCATTACCACCACCATCATCATCACCACCACAACCACTATCACCACCACCATCATCATCACGACCATCATCAGCACCACCACCACCATCATCACCGTCACGACCATCACCTCCACCACCGCCATCACCAGCGTTACCATCATGACCGTAGTACCACCACATCATCACTGTCATTACCATCATGACCGCCATCACCAGCATCACATCATCATCCCCATCTTCCCATCTTTATCATCAACATGCCCACATTTGGAAGTGTGACACTGTTCCCTGAGAATCTCTGTGCAGACAACGCTGTGGAGACACTCAGATTTCCACACTTTGCACATCATGATGGGGCTACCTACTTTGCTTCTGCTTACTTGACATCGGTCTTTCCCTTGATGGCCAGTACCCCGATGAATAGGGTTTTGCTTACCACAGAGGACAAACCTGGTGTGAAATAAGGATCAGAAGACCCACCTCCAACCCAGGCGTCTGGGGTGGTCCATTCTTGCTCTGCAGTCCTCCCATATGGGTGAGTCAAATAGGGGTAAAGTTACAGGCTACAGGATATCCCAACTTGGAGCTCACTTTCTGGAGTGGAAGTTTATTAATAATAAGAATGCCAAGTATCTGTAGAAATTACTGATGACTTTCAGAAACATTGAGCTGCCGGTTGCCATTGAGATGTATCAGTAACTGCAATTGTTTTAAATTTCCTCTGTGGCAAGAAACTGCAGAGCATCATCTGAGATCCTCGCCGCAATTAAAGAGAGTCATTGGTTGAAGGTGGGCACTTACTTGGCTTGTAACGATTTTCTCTTCCATGTTTTGGGCTGTTATAGCCATTTAGAACTGAAACTTTGCCTTTAGAAACTAAGGTACTCCAGTTCCTTTCTTCCTCTTTTAGACATAGGGTAGGAGTTTGGCGAATATCCCCGAGGATCTTTGACTAGAAATGCATCTTCTCTCCCTCTCTGTCACCTCCCTCCTCTCTTCCTCTCCTTCCTTTATTTTGACACTTGGCTGTCCCATTTTGAAAGCTGCACAGCCAAACCCATTCACTGATCGTTCCAGAAATGGCCAACATCTGGGAAGTGATTTTTCCCATTGGGCCAGAATCTAAAAGAAAGTAGAGAACATTTTCTATTGTTGTTGTTTCCACGTTTTTGTATCCGGAGCTATGAGATAATGTCTTCACAGCTGCAAAGAAATTAAAAAAAAAAAAAAAACTTCTGTGCAGGATATATTTACTTGTTAACTATCACTAGAAAAAAACATGTAGAGGTGAGGTTCCATGAAACAGATCTCCATTTGTATTTTGATCTTTCTGTTATTTGGAGGCCATGGACTTGTATAATATTTTAAACCTGTTTTTCTTGGGCAAGACTTGTATACTCTATCTCATTTGTTACTCCACAATTTTGCAAAAAAAAAAAATAGGAGGAAGTTTTTTTCTTCCTTTTTGAACAACTGTATGAAATTAGGGCTCCAATTTCTTTTTTTCATATCTATGTCTGTATGTGTATTACCCATTAGTGTTTAGTTCATGGTTTCTCAGCCTTGACATTGTTGGTCTTTGGGGTCAGATTATTCTGTGTTACGGGGTCTGTCCTGTGAATTGTTGGCTGTTCAGCAGCACCCAGCATACATGCTTAGTCGTGTCTGACTGTTTGGGATCCCATGGACTGTGTAGCCCACCAGGCTCCTCTGTCCATGGGATTTCTGAGTCAAACATACCGGCGTGGGTTGCCATTTCGTCCCTCAGGATCTTTCTGACGCAGGAATCAAACTTGTGTCTCATGCATGTCCTATATTGGCAGATGGATTCTTTAGCACTGCACAACCCTCTAGTCTTTACCCAATAGATTCCTCCCACCCCCCAGTCATGACACTCACATTCACACACACACATGATTATCTCTGGATATTACAATCTGTGCCAGAGGGTAAAGTCATCCCTGTTGGAAACCACTGATCTAGTTTTCTCTCTTGTTACTTAACGTCTGTCTGGATCAACAAGTGTCTAGTTCAGTATCTGTATTCAGACATGTATATCCATATCTAAATGTATATGTGTGAATCTTCTGTGATACATACAGTCATCTTCTTCAAAAGAGTAAACTTAGAAACATGAGCCAATAGATTGATTGCAGTAACTTTTTTTTTTTTTTCACTTAGTCTTCTCTGATAGCTCAGTTAGTAAAGAATCAATCTGCAGTGCAGGAGACCCCAGTTCAATTCCTGGGTCAGGAAGATCCCCTGGAGAAGGGAGAGGCTACCCACTCCAGTATTCTTGGGCCTCCCTGGTGGCTCAGCTCGTAAAGAATCTGCCTATAGGGCGGGAGACATGGGTTCGATCCCTGGGTTGGGAAGATCCCCTGGAGAAGGGAAAGGCTACCCACTGCAGTATCCTGGCCTGGAGAATTCCATGGACTGTATAGTCCATGGGGTCACAAAGCGGCAGACACGACTGAGCAACTTTTTCACTTTTCCCTTATAACATGGGAGTTTGGAAACATGCTCATTTCTGTCATTTGAGATTCTAGGAAAGCATGAGGTACTTGTTTCTACAAAGTGCAATGAAAAAAAAATGCTTGGCTCCCATTCTATAGCAGTTCATTCTCCTGAATGCAAACAGCTGTATCTCTCTCCTCAGCAGTGATGATTCTGGACAAGGGTCATGGCATACATGGATGTGATGGCCTGTAAGAAAATTCTTTTTTTTTTTTCCCCAGCCATGAGCAGGCTAATGTAAAGTTGATCATAGAACATCTTTTCCTTTAAATATGAACTATGTTTTTAAAATTTGATGAGTGGGTCCTAAAGTCTGATTCCCTTGTGACTTCTTTGCAAGTAAACTCTTTGCCTTTATCAAGCAACCTTTTGTCTCTGAGCCTTCTTACATGCTTTAAAAAAAATTTTTTTTTAAATTTTTGGCTGTTCTGGTTCTTTGTTGTTTTTTTCTCTAATAGAGGTGGTCAGGAGCGCCTCTCTAGTTGTGGTGTGCAGGCTTCTCATTTCTGTGGCGTCTCTTATTGCAGAGCACGGGCTATAGAGTGTGTGGACTCAGTAGTTGTAGCTCCCAGGCTCTAGAGCACCCAGTAGTTTCGGTGCATGGGCTTAGCTGCTCTGCAGCGTGTAGGATCTTCCTGGAGCAGGGATCAAACCTGTGTCTCCTGCACTGGTGGGCGGATTCATATCCACTGAGCCACCAGGGAAGCCCTCTGTGTTCTGTTTATATCACGTGTGTGTCACCTGGAAAGTGGTGGACCTGGTAATGCTGCCTCTCTGGACCCTGTACGATGCCACACGATTCACTTGGGCCAGAACCTCACATCAATCCTCAGCTCTGCAGAAGTCTTGGCTGCTTTGTTGAGTGAGGCCCTGGTGCTGAAGGGCTTGAGATGCAAAAATGAATACTGGGCACCCCTCAGTCCTTCACAGGCTGGTCTGTGAAGTGAGGGTTCCTGCTGCTGCTGTGGTTGCTTCAGTCGTGTCTGAGTCTGTGCAGTGCAAGGAAATTTAAGCAACTCTATCTAACCGAGGAATCACAGACAGCAACAGACACTTTACCAAAGAAAATAGACAGATGGCAAAGAAACATATGAAAAAGATGCCCCACATCGCAAGTCATCAGGAAAAGGACAGCTGCCAACAGCGAGATACCAGCACACGCCGATTAGAGTGGCCGTAATCCGGGAGACTGACAACATCAGATGATGCCGAAGAGATGGAGCACCAGGAACTCTCCCTTCTTGCTGCTGGGAATGCAAAATGGGGCAGGCAGTTTCTTACAAGGCAGTTTCACACCCTTACTCCTCAGCATTTGTTCAAATGGGCTGAAAATGTCTGTACATAATAAAACAGACCTTCATGCCCATGAATGGATAGACCAGCTTTATTGATTATTGTCCAAATTTGGAAGCAACCAAGATGTCCTCCGGTAGCTGAGAGGATAAATAGAGTAAATAAACTGAGGTCCATCCAGATTACGGACTGTTACTGAGCACTACACAGAAATAAGCTGTCAAGGCACAGAAGAAACTAAAATGTATATTATTGGGCAAAAAAGGCCTGTCTGAAAAGGCTGCACACTGTAGGATTCCAACTGTATGTCCTGGAAAAAGCACAATTATGCAGAAAGTGAAAAGATCAGTGGTTGCAGGGGCAGGGGTGGGTAGCAATGAACAGGTGGAGCACAGACGATTTTTTTTTTCAGGCAGTGAAACTACTCTGTATACTATTATTATGGATTTATGTAGTCACACATTGTCCAGACCCTTAGAATGCACAATGAGGCATGAACTATGGAGTATACTCTAGACTCTGGGAGACAATGATGTTTCACTGTAGGTTCATCGCTTGTAACAAAGGAGCCACTGGTGGGGGTGTTGATGATGGAGAAGGCTGAGTGATGGGGAACAGGGGGCTATATAAGTGCCTTTCTCTGTGCCTTTCTTTTTTCTATGAACCTAAAATTGCTCTAAAAATGAAAAATAAATAATTTTTAATTTATTATTTAATTTAAAACCGTACCCTCTGAAGTTTCTTGGAAAGTGCCTAGTTCTCCATGGAGAATGAAATTCAGATGTCTTATCCGCTCTTGCCACTTAAAGATTTTCTTTTCCTGTGTGATGCATGGGAATAGCTTAAGTAGATTTTTAAACTGTAGTTTGAAGTCCTGCCTACCTATTGTACAAGGAGAAAAGACCACTGAATTCTAGGTCATCTATTCTGTTAAGAAAGCATAACCTGCCTTCCCAGATGCTGGGTGCTTATAAATCTGCAGATATGACATTTTTTCCTTGCAATTATTTTTTTTCCTGCAAATCGAGGTCTTGTCTTGGGGTTATTGCTCCTTCTCTTTCAGCCGATTTAATTCATCATGTTTTCTCAAGTGAGCTCATTAAAACAGGCTATCTTTTGAACTTTGTATTAAAATAACTCAGTATCATGATGAATGGGCTAGAATACCGTATGAGCCAGGGTATCATGGACTGTGAGATGCTCTGTTTTAACTTGATTAATTATCCTGTACTCTCTAATGAATAACACATAAATTAGCACCGTGAAGAAGCATATCTCACAAGAAAACCCAGCAGCAGAAATCTGACTTAGTAAAGTCAAGTAGAATGGGAAAGCCATGTATTACAGCTAGTCATTGTTCTTTCCTGCCTAGATTTTCCCCACTACAAATGCAACCCAGCTAAACCAGTCCTGAGTCCTCCATCCCGCATGTGTGTTTATCAAGGTGGTAGATTTTGCTTCCATAGTAAAATAAGTACTTCTAGGATTTGTTGTATCCCCAAATGGGATACTAAACTGTTTTGAAGGAATGCAAGCAGTTTTTATTTACGGGGTATTGTATATTTTTTTCAAGTAACATTTTTTAAATGGTTGTGGTGATAATGGAGGGCATCGTCAACTCAATGGATGTGAGTCTGAGCAAACGCCAGAAGGAGCCTGGAGTGCTGCAGTCCATGGGGTCAAAAAGAATCAGACATGTCTGAGCAACTGAACAATGACAGCTGGTTGATAACAGCAATAGAAGAGAATCCAGTTCATATTGCCTGATGATCTGTGGTTGTGTTTATGGTTATGAGTAACCAGCTTGACAATTTTAAGTTAATCCTTAACCTCCACTGGTCAGCATGCTAGAATCCAGGGCATCGTGCGCCTCGCAGGAACTTTTTATTATGAACCACGGATCGCCCTGTCAAGCTTTACAGCTGCCAAGCGTCTATTTTGAAGAATAACAGGGAACTCGAGAGTGCGTTTAGAGTCGGCTGTGTTTCCACCCTCACTGTCATCCCCATCAACACATAGCGTCTTCCTGGAGTTGTTGACTCTATGGAGACCGAGGTGACGCTGAGACAGAGTGGAGGGCAGAGGGGCCTGGACCACGCTGGGGGTCATTGCCCTGGGCAATCCATGCTTCCCTGAGGGAGATCAGCCCAAAGGCTGAGAAGCAGAAATGGACTTGAACTAGTGGAAAATGATACACACACACACACACACACACACACACACACGTGCATCCAATGATCAATTTATTAGTTGATAAAGAGGGTTGTCTTTCTCAGTACCTGGATCACAAGGAGATGCCTGAAGAGCTACACAAAGCGCTCAGAAGACTCTGAGAGGAGAGGAGGACGGAGCCAACATTGGGAGCGCTGGTTCTGTGTGGTTCCTTGAGGTCTCGTGTAGCCCGGTACGATGGACTGGCCTCCTCCCTCTCCAGCAAGGTCATCAAGCTTCAGTGAGGATCAGAATCATCGGGAGCCTTGTTAAAATACATTTCTCGGCACCCAGCCTCCGAGCACCTGATTCTGTGGGTCTGGGGTGAGACTCAAGACTGACATGTTTAACAAGTGAAGTGAAGCCTGCTGGTCTCAAGACCCCACTCTGAGAACCACTGCTGTGGTGTTATATATGTTCTAGGGATTCTCTCAGGTGCCTTTCTCTGCCTAGTGACTTGTACCAATTTCAAAGTATTGACACATTACATTCTCTGCCTCCCTGCCCCTACACCTGACCAACCTTCCTTCTAGGCTGTTGTTATTGCTGAATCACTAGTTCATGTCTGACTGTTTCCAGCCATGGGCTTTAGCCTGCCAGGCTCCTCTGTCCATGGGATTTCCCAAGCAAGCATACTAGAGTGGGTTACCATTTCCTTCTCGAGGGGATCTTCCTGACCCAGGGATTGAACCTGCGTCTCCTGCATTGAGAGGTGGCTTCTTCACTGCTGAACCACTTGGGAAGCTCTGGTCCTGAGTTCTAGCCCAGTAATCTAGGAAGCAAAATGTTTCTCTGAATTCTGGGGTCTGTCCAGCAACTAAATAAAAAGTTACTCCAATCCAATCCAGTCAAACTCAGTAGAGGTCATGGGAACATCTGCTGTAGACAGTTGGCCAGAAGTACAGGTAACAAGTTGGACTTGCAGCTGGTGTTTAAAGCCAAGGAGGGATTGTTGGGGGCCTCCCAGGTAGTGCTTGAAATAAAGAACCCACCTGCCAATGCAGGAGACCTGAGAGACAAAGGTTTGCTCTCTGGGTCGGGAAGATCCCCTAGAGGAGAACATGGCAACCCACTCTAGTACTCTTGCCTGCAGAATCCCATGGACAGGGGAGCCTGGTGGGCTGTGGTCCGTGAGGTCAGAAAGAGTGGGACAAGAAGTGACTTGGCACGCCACAGGGGTCGTTGGAATCTCGGATCTGTAGTTAGTTAGTCAAAAGCTCTGATGGAAGCCTGGGCTTGCTCTTGGCATCTGAAGATGGGGTGGGGGCAGTCCAATGGGACTGAGCCCTTAGCCCGTGAGTTCTGAGCTGTCTCAGGGTAGACAGTGTCGGAATCAAGTCAGCCTGTTGGTGCAAGCGTATTGCGTGGTGGTGTAGGAAAACCACCACCCCTCCCACTCTCTGGCAGCACGCATGTTGGACTTGGGTCCAGGAACCCCAAAGAAATAGTGTTTGCTGATATGAGGCTTTTCTGTTCCCCCAAATGGGGCTATGAGTTATGGATTTCATTGTAGTGCAGCTCTGCACTGAAGCAGTGTTCTGATTCTAAGCTTTCCGCAGACCACGTGCCTTTCGAAGGACTCCAAAGAGCCAAGTAACGAAGCAGTTCACAACACTGACCTTATTCCCAGAAAGTGGAAAATCGTTTTTTTATCATTACATCAGAACTTATTGAGGGCTCTCAGAATTCTGACTTTTCCACAGTCCATCAGTCATGTGAGCCAGGCAGGACTCCAGAACTTTCTGTGAACGTCTTCTACTTACTAAGAGTCATTCCTTGTGCTGAGAACTCTCCTATACATGGATTTGCATCAGTTTTTTTTTTTTTTTTTGCCGTACTGGCAACAGAGATTTACTGGAACAGGGTCTGTCCCTTGATGCACGTGGGCTTTCTCTAGTTGCGGCCAGAAGAGCTTCTCATCGCAGTGGCTTCTCAAGATACTGACCATAGGCTCCAGGGCACACGTGCGCTTCAGTAGTTGCAGTTGCAGACTATACAGAGTACAGACTCACTAGCTGTGGCACACTGGCTTAGGTGCCCCGTGACATGTGGAATCTTCTCAGATCAGGGATGGAACCCATGTCTCCTGCACTGGAGGTAGATTCTTTACCACCGAGTCACCAGGAAAGCTTGAGAGATTTGCATGTTGACACCTAGACACGACCATTTATTTGCACATTTCCTCTGAAGTGGGAAATGGTGACCCGCTGCAGTATTCTTGCCTGCAAAATTCCATACTCTGCACTGAGGTTCACAGTCACTGGAGAAGGAAATGGCCAACCCACTCCAGTATCCTTTCCTGGAGAATCCCATGGCCAGAGGAACCTGGCAGGCTACAATCCACAGGGTTGCAAAGACTCGGACCTGATTGAGGACCTAGACAGCAGCCTTGACTGTAGAGGATCCCAGGGTGTCTTTGTAAACATCTCTGTGATGATCTTTATAAAAACACTCTTCCTCGCATTTTAGGAAAAGAAGAAACTCATTTTCTCGAGAGCTCACAATTTATGATGGAGAGGTAACCTGGGATGTGAAGTAGGGTCTTTTGACTCCATGTGGGGCATGATGTCTATGAAAATTATTTTGATTGGAATCCACGAGGTGTTCCGTATTTTTTTGACTTTCTGGGCTCTACCCTCTGGGTCTCTAAAGAGAGGACATTGATCCTCAGTTTCTCTTACCTGTCAGAATGCTCTTGGATCTAGAATTTTCTTCAGCACCCACTGTTGCCATCGTTGCTCATAGCTTGCACGGGTTCCTCAGATCCATGATAATGAGTGACCCGCGTGGCCAGACAGTCCCCGGCATGGTCCTTCTGGGCTTTGTGCCATTGCTGGACTTAACAACCTCCCTCCCCAGCTTTTCTGTGAATTCCTTTCTCCTCAGACATTGCTGGGCATTTCTCAGGTTTCCTATTTCACACAGGCGCCCAAGATGCGGTTCATCTGCACCATCATCTTGGTCTGGCACTTGAGTTATAGATAGTGAGGTTGAGGAACGTCCGTCTCTGTGGTCTTCCCACCCTTGAGTACCGTGGGTCTCTGTGGTCTTCCCTCCTAGGACTCACACTGGATTGACCCTGTGCTGTGTCTTTCTCGTCTGCTTTTGACCTTTCTTTGAGGACACTGTAAATGTTCTGGAGAGAGTTATTAGAGGTGTTGGGATTCCCTGGTAACTCAGTGGTAAAGCATCTGGCTGCAGTGCAGGAGATGAGGGTTCAATCCCTGGGTCGAGACAATACCATGGAGAAGGAAATGGCAGCCCACTCCAGTATTCTTGCCTGGAGAATCCCATGGACAGAGGAGCCTGGTGGGCTACAGTCCAGGGGGTTGCAAAGAGTTGGACATGAGTTAGCGACGAAACAACAACAGTTAGAGGCTTTAGTTTATTAGAGGATAAAATGTTAGCAGGCAGAAGTTCTGAAAGTTAATAACCTCTCACCCTCTGCTCTTGAATGGATTTGAGAGTTTTGAGTTGGATTCCAGTGTGGAAAAGTCCATGAGAGAGGCTTACATGTTAACTGGGGCCCCGTAACCTCTTTCCTTTGCAAAGTTCCCTGTATTATAAGACAATGACATGTCATTCACAGCTCACACATGTCTTGTGTTCAGCAGGAGAGGGACTGCATGACCCTCAAAGGTCTTCTCTGACTTGCAATTCCACTGGGAGCATCTGATTCAGAATCCTGCAGCCTCTAAACGTTTCAAGTGGGTGTTTGGAGTCATGGTTGGGGTTCCTTTCCTTGTCCTGTTTGTACTTAGAGCACAAGCTTGGTGCTAGTGTAGGACAGATCTTAGCACTTGGAAGACAGAGATGGACAGAGATGCTCACTGATGCAAGGTGACCATTAGCGATTTTTGAAAATAATTCTGTGTATTTATTTATTGGTCATGCCGGGTCTGCGTCGCTGCAGAGGCTTTTCTCTGCTTGCAGAGAGCCGGGGTTCCTCTCGAGTCGTGGTGTGTGAGCTTCTCCTTGTGGTGGCTTCTCATTGCGGTGCCACACAGGGCTCTGAAGCATTTGGACTTCAGCAGTTGCAGCAGAGGCTCAGTAGTTTCTGCCCCCGGTCTCTAGAGCAGACCCTCAATAGTTGTGGCGCACGGACTTAGCTATTCAGGGGCATGTGGGGTCTTCCCCACCCAGGGAATGAACCCAAGTCTCCTGCACTGACAAGCAGATTCTTAACCAGCCGGCCAGTAGGGAAGCCGTCAGACACAAAACTTCAGATCCACAAGCTCATTGAACAAGTGGCAGAAATGCCCCAAGCCTATACCTCTGCATGCGACTTTCAAGAGACAGAAAATGAAAGACTTAAAAAAAAAGCCAGAAAAAACTCATTCACTCGTGTCCGACTTTGTGACCCTATGAACGGTAGCCTGCCAGGCTTCTCTGCCCATGGAATTCTCCAGGCAAGAATACTGGTGTGCGTAGCCATGCCCTTCTCCAGGGGATCTTCCCGACCCAGGGACTGAACCCGGGTCTCCTGCACTGCAGGCAGATTGTTGACTGTCTGAGCCACCTGGTAATGATTTTGAAGAGAGTCCTGAAATCCCACTGGACTCACCTGGCAAATTGTGCAGAGTCAGCATTCTAAGAGCCCTCAGTTAGCTTTGATATAGTTAAAAAAAAAAAAATTGGTTTTCAATTGCTTACAGATAACAGCAGCTTCTGTGCACTACCCTGCCCAGGCAGGACAAGATTAAATCCTGCTGTAGCTCAGAAATCTAGTGAAGTCATTGCTTTAGTAGCTGACTATGTCCCTTTAGTATTTGCTAGGTCTCCTAATTTCCTGTTTTGTTCACCTATGAAACAGCCTGCAATAAAAACACAAGAGCAACAATAATTAAGGAAAGAAAAGACCTAAGAGGGCGTCTAGACATTACTAGGTCTCATGCTGCCTAAAGTGTATTTTTGTTATTGCTATTCAGTTGCTCAGTGGTGCTGGACTCTTTGCAACCCCACGGACTGCAGCACGCCAGGCTTCCCTCACCTTCACCATCTCCTGGAGCTTGTTCAAACGCATGTCCATCGAGTCGATGATGCCATCCAACTGTCTCATCCTCTGTCGCCCCCTTCACGGGCTGACCTCAATTTTTAGCGAGTTGCGAATATCCACATCACTGTCTTTCCAGAGAAAGGTAGTGAAAAATGTAATTAACAGTTGCAGAGAGTTATGTTTCCAAATTGCTGTTCCACACTGCTCTTGCATTTTTTTTCTCCTTTGATCACGGTTTGAATTCTTCCCAGGGACTTTGACGTGTTTTCTTAAACAATATTTCCACTGTTCCTTTCAGTTGCTTGCTACGCAGGCTCACACAAAAGTACAGATGAACGCAGTTGCCAATAACGAGTCCAAACACATTGGAGCAACAATATGTTCTTTGGTGAATACGCCCAGGACACCACGATTCTCTTAGTTTCAGGAAAAACGTCTTAACCTCCAGTGAAATTGCAGTGCCCCCTAACCGAGCTTGGTGCATTGAGGAAGAGCTTTGTTGGGGCTTGAAATGGGGAGATGTGTCTTTGGGCGGAAGTGGCGACCTGCTCATCTCCTATTTCGTGTGAACTAACATTCCTCTTCCGCAGCGAAGGGGCTACCCCTCCATACTGCTCACGGGGCTTCCCCCCAGAGTCGTCTTAACCTCCAGTGAAATTGCAGTGCCCCCTAACCGAGCTTGGTGCATTGAGGAAGAGCTTTGTTGGGGCTTGAAATGGGGAGATGTGTCTTTGGGCGGAAGTGGCGACCTGCTCATCTCCTATTTCGTGTGAACTAACATTCCTCTTCCGCAGTGAAGGGGCTACCCCTCCATACTGTTCACGGGGCTTCCCCCCAGAGTTAATGCCTTCACCACCTCATCTCCTGCTAGAAACACACCTCATATCTACTTACCTTTGTTGAAACCGTGGTGTTAGAGAAGACTCTTGAGAGTCTCTTGGACTGCAAGAAGATCCAACTAGTCCATCCTAAAGGAAATCAGTCCTGAATATTTATTGGAAGGACTGATGCTGAAGCTGAAGCTCCAATCCTTTGGTCACCTGATGCGAAGAGCTGACTCATTGGAAAAGACCCTGATGCCGGGTAAGATTGAAGGCAGGAGGAGAAGGAGATGGCAGAGGGTGAGATGGTTGGATGGCATCACTGACTCGATGGGCGTGAGTCCAGGAGTTGGTAATGGACAGGGAAGCCTGGCGTGCTGCGGTCCATGGGGTCACAAAGAGTCAGACAGGACTGAGCGACTGAACTAAACTGAACTGTCGTCCCCTTCTCCTCCTGCCTTCAGTCTTTCCCAGCACCAGGGTCTTTTCCAACGAGTCAGTTCTTCACATCAAGTGGCCAAATGATTGGAGCTTCAGTTTCAGCATCAGTCTTTCCAATGAATATCTAAGACTAAAGTCCTTTAGGATTGACTTGTTTGATCTCCGTGCGTCCAAGGGAATCACAGGAGTCTTCTCCAACGCCACAGTTCAAAAGCATCACTTCTTTGGTGCTCAGCTTTCTTTATGGTCCAACTCTAACATCAGTACATGACTACTGGAAAAACCATAGCTTTGACTATATGGGCCTTTGTCAACAAAGTAATGTCTCTGCTTTTTAATACGCTGTCTAGGTTGGTCATAGCTTTTCTTCCAATTTCATGCCTGCCATCACCATCTGCAGTGATCTTGGAGCCCAAGAAAATTAAGTCTGTCTTTAATATTCAATTTCAAAGGGGTTTTAACATCTCACAATTATGCCCTGGGACCTAATCTGCCCTTTCCATCAGACTTTTGAGACCTTTTCTGTCTTTCTTCTGCTTCCTCCCTATTGCTCCTTCTCATCTCCTCTTCCCAGTCTCATCTTTCCCACCAACACGGAGACCCACACAAGTGATTCAGACTGAAGTTGGGGCCACTTTGAAGTAAGGGTTAGAAATGCAAGAGCGTGTGGCCATCCCACCTCGGAAAGGACCCTTCCAGAACTTTGAAGTCGATCCTCATTCCTACCTGAGGAATGCCACATCTCTGCGCTTTCAGCCTGACACTGTATTCCATAGCTACTTGTTTACTTTGTCTCCAAGCAGGTATGGCGATGGGGGAGAAATTCCTGGAACAGGGAGGATGCACACAATTTACAAGCGAAGCAAGAACTTGATGAGCGATGTCTGAGCACGCCTGCCTTTATAGGCTGCGTTCATCACTGTTCCTTGTCTCCGCTGTGAGGGAGGAGGTGGGGAGAGAATGAGGTTTATACAGACGTTTCTTTCTTCTTTCTTAGGTTTCCCAGGAACAATGCTGGCGTTGTTTAATTTATGTAGCTGCTCTGTTGCTCATTTTCCCCTTACTTTGTAATACGAGTCATTAACTCAATTTTAGTTATTACCTTTAACGCTCCCTCTCAACCTCCCGAAGGTTGGATTTCTTTCCGCACAAGTCACTTATGCTGTCTTGAAAGATCTTCCAGGGCTTAATGTTGTGATTTTCGTGGAGAGGGCACGATTTATCAGAATTTTCTTCTGAGAATGTCCATTTGAATACCAAATGTAGTTTGCATATCCACAGTCACAGCTGTGGGAAGGATGAATTCAGAACTAACACATCTTCTCGGAGGAGATTAAAGTCGGAACACTGTTCCTTGGGATGTGCTAACAGAAGCTGGTACCTCCAATTCTGTAACTCCATGGTGATCCCCCTTATTCCATCCGGGAGAGTGAGTAATGAAAGTTGCATGCAGTCTTTTCCCCAAGATGGAATTTGTAAGCATATTCCTTGTTAAAATTCGTAGTCAAGTGCTAATAAAAGAAATGTTTTCCCATATGGCATTGTCTAACGCTTGCCATTCTATGAATTTTCTGTAGATGACTTTATTTACATCTATAAAAAGATTGTTACCACGATTATGTCTTAAATAATTTACACTTGACGGTATACAAGCCTTCATTCAGTTTTTCATATGCTCATGCTGAATTTCTAGGACGCTGAATCTCTTCTCTATAGGAAGCAAACTGCTGCTGCTGCTAAGTCGCTTCAGTCGTGTCCGACCCTGTGCGACCCCAGAGATGGCAGCCCACCAGGCTCCCCCATCCCTGGGATTCTCCAGGCAAGAACACTGGAGTGGGTTGCCATTTCCTTCTCCAATGTAGGAAAGTGAAAAGTGAAAGAAGTCGCTCAGTCGTGTCCGACTCTTTGCAACCCCATGGACTGTGGCCCACCAGACTCCTCCATCCATGGGATTTTCCAGGCAAGAGTACTGGAGTGGGGGGCCATTGCCTTCTCCAATAGGAAGCAAACTAGTAAAGCCATTTTCTGAAATCTCTACCTAGTGAAGATGAACAGTTTGTTCATCTCTATCTCTTTATTTCCTTCTTTTCAGTTCCTCATGACCTAATGATTAAAGTGTAATTTCATTTATGACTCCCTATTCCATTCCTTTATTTATTCAGCCAGTATTCTTTAAGATTATGAGGAGGCCAGTGGTGAGGAGGAAACGCAGATACATTCTGTATTTGAGGAAGTCCTAGGCTGGGGGGTGGGGTGGTGATGATCATTAAGGAAAAACAATACAAATACGTTTATACTTGCCCACCATCTAGAGTGCTTTGGAACAGAAGTGCAGGGAGGCCCAGGGCATGTGCCACTGGGGAGCTGTCATAGTCATAGAGTCGGGCATCAGGGAGGGCTTCCTGGAAGAAGTGGCATGGAAGTCGCCCTGGGAGCAGACAAGTTCCGGATGGGAAAACAGCACTTCCAGAGGTTTTCATTCCTGGATAGGATGTCAAGTATCAGGAAATGAGGTAGAGAACGTGGCCAGACCCTGAGTTCCAGTGGTGGGGGCCATAGGGACGGGCTGGGCATTTGAGGGGGTAGATTCGTGTGGTCAGATACTGTTTTCCTGTAGAATTCAGTTCACTGTGAGATAGTTGTCAAATATAGAGGGAAATTTTTGGGGAGGGGTTAATGAAAAGGTTGCTTGTTTATTGAGGATGTGAAAGTGAAGTGAAGTCGCTCAGTCGTGTCTGACTCTTGGTGACCTCATGGACTGCAGCCTACCAGGCTCCTCCGTCCATGGGATTTTCCAGGCCAGAGGACTGGAGTGGGGTGCCATTGCCTTCTCTGTTACTGAGGATAATCCATAACAAAAGAACTTGTACTATAAACAACAAATATAAACATTGAGCTTTTTTTTTTTTCTCTTTAAGTAGATTTTGTTTTAGAGCTTCTTAGCTTCACAAAGGGAGAAGGAAATGGTAACCCACTGCAGTGTTCTTGCCTGGAGAATCCCAGGGACAGGGGAGCCTGGTGGGCTGCCGTCTATGGGGTCCCCTATAGTCGGACACAACTGAAACGACTTAGCAGCAGCAACAGCAGCTTCACAAAAAAGCTGAGCAGGAAATACCAAGAGTTCCCATTCACCCCATGATCCCGTATATGCACAGCCTCCCTCGTTACCAACATCCCACCCTAGTGGTACATCTGCTATGCTAAGGAACCTTCACTGACACACCGTCATCACCCCAGGGCCACAGTTTACATCAGGGTTCATCTTGTTATGCATTCTGTGAGTGCTGGACAAATGTCTAATGACGTGTGTCCACCATGCCAGCGTCACACAGAGTTGGTTCGTTGCCCTAAAAATCCTCTGTATTCTACCTGTTTATCCCTCCCTCCCCGCAACCCCTGGCCACCTCTGATCCATTTACTGTCTCCATCGTTTCGCCTTTCCTAGAACATTGGAACTGGAGAAGGCAATGGCACCTCACTCCAGTATTCTTGCCTGGAAAATCCCATGGACAGAGGAGCCTGGTAGGCTGCAGTCTGTGGGGTCGCTAAGAGTCGGACACGACTGAGCGACTTCACTTTCACGTTTCACTTTCATGCATTGGAGAAGGAAATGGCAACCCACTCCAGTGTTCTTGCCTGGAGAATCCCAGGGACGGGGGAGCCTGGTGGGCTGCCATCTACGGGGTCACACAGAGTAGGACATGACTGAAGCGACTTAGCAGCAGCAGCAGAACATTGCAAAGCTGGGATCATACAGTGTGTAGCCTTTTCAGATTGACTTGTTTTACTTAGCAGTATGTGTTAAAGTTTCCTGAGACATATTTAGAATGAATGTATAGTTGTGATGATCACTAGCAAAGACTCATTTAAAAAAAAAAAGTACTTTGAGGGCCTTTCCTGGTGGTCCAGTGGCCAAGATTCTGCACTCCCAACTCGAGTGGCCTGAGATCGATCCCTGGTCAGGGAAATAGTTCACACATGGGCCAAGTTAAGAGTTTGCACGCTGCAATTCAAGATCTGCTTGCTGTAACTAAGAACGGGCGCCGCCAAATAAATAAATGTTAAAAAAATTTTTTTAATACTTTGAGCCATGAAAATGTTCAGTCTCAGTTGAAGTCTCCTGAACACCCCTCTTAGCTGCTGTTGAATATATGGGAAACTGGTGAGTGTATTGACAATACAGCAGAATATCCTTGCAACGATGAATGAAATCAAGTAGTTTATTTCTTAATTCTAAGGTCATAGAAAAATATTCTGGATTAAAAGGAAATTCCTAAGTTTCAATCCATGCCCTCTTTTTAGAAAACCTCCATTTACCACGAAAAGAAAAATCGATTGAGTCACAGCTAATGATATTGTGGTTTCAAAGGGCTGGTTTGTTAAGCTTTGGTCTGTGGTGGGTTCTCTGGAATGGTTTCAGGTCAGTTGTTCCATCTTGCTGTTGGATACTCATTCAGTGTCACATTCCTGAAACTGCACCCTGGTTAGTCCTTATGGGATATGCCACAACATCACCTCCAAAACAAGGGGGATCTGTTCTCATTCTCTTTTTTTCTCTGCAAATGACTGTATTGAGATAGCTAGTTTTCATCTGTCTTTATCCTTCCCTTGTGGGTCGTCTTTGAGTGAAGTGTTTTCTTTACTTGAAGCTTTTAAAGAAGAATTTTTTTTTTTTTCCTGAAGGGAAAAATCAAAAGGCTGGAAATGAAGCGACTTTGAAAATATCGTTGAAATAGTGTCTGGGTGCAGCTGACTGAACTTACATAAACTCTTTGAAAGTTGGACTGACTGGCATTCATGTTTGATCTCGTTAAACCAATAAAATACAGGATGTAATCTTTCTATAATTACCAAAGTCCCACTGTCTGATGCTACCTGGAGGTTAAAGTGATGATTCTAGAGGCAAATATCTTTCATGCCTAATGCACTTTGGCTCTTTATTTTCACTGGCTTTCAGCCAGAGTGAGACTTTATTGCAGATACTGTATTTTATTTTTTGTTGTCAAGTGGCTTAACTGGTGAAGGCTATTGTAATCGGGCTAAAAACTTCCCCTGGGCAGGATGTTGAAATGCTCTGGGTTTTTATATTTTTCCGCTGCTCCTCTGCTCAGAGAGCATTCCAGGTAAGCTGCATAGGTGGATGGTGGGGTGTTCACACACACCTGGCCCAAACACAGTGGCTGGAGCTAATCAGGGGTTTACAAACATCCGCCATGCCATTAGGCAGGGTTCTTAGAAGTTCTTTGTAGAGATACATTGTGTGGAAGATGCTGATTGACAAAACCAAAAGCAAAGGGCAGCTGCAAAACCTTGTCATGGGTGGGGTGGCGGGGGTGGGGGCGACTGTTTTAAAGAAAATAGGAAACTCAGCTCCAAAAGGAAATAGAGACACTTTGGGTGGGGACATGTGTGTGTAGAAAATTTCTACGTGGAGAAAACTCCATGAGTAAATTCAAAAGACAAACAATGTACTGGAAACCTTTTATTTAAAAGGGTAAATAACAGGCACATTTTTACTAAGTCTAATGGGTATTAATAGCTGCTATAGTATCTAAGAAGAGGGTGGACTCTCCAAAATAGAAATGGTAAAATGCAGAGACAGTTCACCATAGAGGAAATACAAATGGCCAATCAAAGGCAATTAAAGCAGTTGCCCTCTCATCACATAGACCAATGTTGGAAAATTGCTGCCACTCAGGGAAGAGCTGACTCATTTGAAAAGACCCTGATGCTGGACAAGATTGAGGGCAGGAGGAGAAGGGCATGACGGAGGATGAGATGGTTGGATGGCATCACTGACTCGATGGACATGAGTTTGAGTAAACTCTGAGAATTGGTGATGGACAGGGAGGCCTGGCGTGCTGCAGTCCATGGGGTCCCAAAGATCCAGACAGGACTGAGCCACTGAACTGAACTGAAGGGAAGAAAACGTGGTACTTCCTACCCCAACCCGACCCATCTCAGTACCCCAAACCCCCTCACCCTCTGAGCCTCACTAATAAGATGAAACCAGTTAGCATAGGATGCGTGTTATAGACGGGAGCCGGGACTTTGAAAGTCCCAGATTACTCTTCCACTTCTCAGAACAAAAACAATGGCAAATATAGTAAAATTTATCATCATGATCCTCTTTTTTTTAAACATCTAAGTCTGTGCCAACCATTTTGCTAAACACTTTACGTGGATTATCTTTTTAATCTTCCCCAGCAAGCTATGACATCCTATCTTTTGTAATAAAAAAGTTAACGATTATAATCATAATAAACCTTTCATGCCTGCTTGCTGTTGCCCCCAATATTTCTTTCTAAGGACAGCTTTTCATTTTTTGTGATTAATGGGAAATTTGGCCTCAAATGAAAGTGCTTCAGTGGAGGAAATGCGTTGGTATTAAATCCCAGGAAAATGTCAATGACAGATGGGCTCAGTGGCTGTCGAGATAGGGTGTGCAGGCCACTGGGACCAGCAGCAACGTGTGTTTCAGCCTGGGGCTGGCAGTCGTGTTTGCGTTTGCCAGGCGGCTGAAGGCACCCTTCCCTGGATTCGTCTGTTGTTGAGGTTTGACCATTTTACCTCCAAAGCGAACAGGATTCTAACCAAGATGTGCCATGAATGGAGGTCCTCACAGCTCTAATCTATGTTGTTGTTATTCTTATTTTTTTAAGCCCCGGGCATATACTAAGTAAGAAGTGTTCTTTCCAGTAATTTGTAACCTGCTCCACTTCCTGCGTGTTCACCTCATCTCCTCTCCTGTTCCCTGCCCCAGCCACCCCACCGGATCTGACATTCTCTGAGTTACAATGTTGGGAACTCTCTGGTCCAATTCCTACTCTCCTTGTGGTTTATACATCTGGAGATTTCATTCACAGCCCGCTCTCAGTCTCTCTGTTGGGGTGTTCACACACACCTGGCCCAAACACAGTGGCTGGAGCTAATCAGGGGTTTACAAACATCCGCCATGCCATTAGGCAGGGTTCTTAGAAGTTCTTTGTAGAGATACATTGTGTGGAAGATGCTGATTGACAAAACCAAAAGCAAAGGGCAGCTGCAAAACCTTGTCATGGGTGGGGTGGCGGGGGTGGGGGCGACTGTTTTAAAGAAAATAGGAAACTCAGCTCCAAAAGGAAATAGAGACACTTTGGGTGGGGACATGTGTGTGTAGAAAATTTCTACGTGGAGAAAACTCCATGAGTAAATTCAAAAGACAAACAATGTACTGGAAACCTTTTATTTAAAAGGGTAAATAACAGGCACATTTTTACTAAGTCTAATGGGTATTAATAGCTGCTATAGTATCTAAGAAGAGGGTGGACTCTCCAAAATAGAAATGGTAAAATGCAGAGACAGTTCACCATAGAGGAAATACAAATGGCCAATCAAAGGCAATTAAAGCAGTTGCCCTCTCATCACATAGACCAATGTTGGAAAATTGCTGCCACTCAGGGAAGAGCTGACTCATTTGAAAAGACCCTGATGCTGGACAAGATTGAGGGCAGGAGGAGAAGGGCATGACGGAGGATGAGATGGTTGGATGGCATCACTGACTCGATGGACATGAGTTTGAGTAAACTCTGAGAATTGGTGATGGACAGGGAGGCCTGGCGTGCTGCAGTCCATGGGGTCCCAAAGATCCAGACAGGACTGAGCCACTGAACTGAACTGAAGGGAAGAAAACGTGGTACTTCCTACCCCAACCCGACCCATCTCAGTACCCCAAACCCCCTCACCCTCTGAGCCTCACTAATAAGATGAAACCAGTTAGCATAGGATGCGTGTTATAGACGGGAGCCGGGACTTTGAAAGTCCCAGATTACTCTTCCACTTCTCAGAACAGAAACAATGGCAAATATAGTAAAATTTATCATCACGATCCTCTTTTTTTTAAACATCTAAGTCTGTGCCAACCATTTTGCTAAACACTTTACGTGGATTATCTTTTTAATCTTCCCCAGCAAGCTATGACATCCTATCTTTTGTAATAAAAAAGTTAACGATTATAATCATAATAAACCTTTCATGCCTGCTTGCTGTTGCCCCCAATATTTCTTTCTAAGGACAGCTTTTCATTTTTTGTGATTAATGGGAAATTTGGCCTCAAATGAAAGTGCTTCAGTGGAGGAAATGCGTTGGTATTAAATCCCAGGAAAATGTCAATGACAGATGGGCTCAGTGGCTGTCGAGATAGGGTGTGCAGGCCACTGGGACCAGCAGCAACGTGTGTTTCAGCCTGGGGCTGGCAGTCGTGTTTGCGTTTGCCAGGCGGCTGAAGGCACCCTTCCCTGGATTCGTCTGTTGTTGAGGTTTGACCATTTTACCTCCAAAGCGAACAGGATTCTAACCAAGATGTGCCATGAATGGAGGTCCTCACAGCTCTAATCTATGTTGTTGTTATTCTTATTTTTTTAAGCCCCGGGCATATACTAAGTGAGAAGTGTTCTTTCCAGTAATTTGTAACCTGCTCCACTTCCTGCGTGTTCACCTCATCTCCTCTCCTGTTCCCTGCCCCAGCCACCCCACCGGATCTGACATTCTCTGAGCTTACAATGTTGGGAACTCTCTGGTCCAATTCCTACTCTCCTTGTGGTTTATACATCTGGAGATTTCATTCACAGCCCGCTCTCAGTCTCTCTGTCTGTCTCCCTCACTTTTCTCCACCATGGCACTCGTAGCTGAGTTTCACCACTGGCTGCAGGATGTGTGTGTGTGTGTGAGGTGAAGTCGCTCAGTCGTGTGCGACTCTTTGTGACCCCGTGGACTGTAACCTGCTAGGCTTCTCTGTCCACGGGATTCTCCAGGCAAGAATACTGGAGTGGATTGCCATTTCCTTCTCCAGGGGATCTTCCTGACCCAGGGATTGAACCCGGGTCTCCTGCTTTGGAGGCAGACGCTTTAACCTCTGAGCCACCATCTGCCCTCTGTGAGTCCCAGTGCCTTCATTGTAAAACAGGCAGAGGAAGCTTGTGTGGTCCATGGATTGATCATGTAGATGACTATGACAGATAACCAGAGCAAATGCTTATACTGTCTCAGTTATGATATTTATCGATAATACTCAGGTTGCTGGCATAGGCCCTGCTGGTAATATTTTTGTCAGCCCATCACTGGGGGCAGGGAGCAGTTGCCTTGCCTGTTTCTGCAGCCCTGGGCACCCTTGCAATTGGCCTAAGAAGCTGGTTCAGTTGCCAGTGTGAAGGTTTCAAGTGGAGAAGAAAGAGGAAGCCCCCTGTCTTTAGGACCACACTCCCATTGAGGAGCTTAAGACTCAGATCAGGGAAAAGAGATCCCAGATCAGGAGGGTGTGTGACGCATCTCTCAAGAGCAGAGGCAGAGCTGCAGAGGGCCAGCCCGTGTGTCCAGGAGAAGGAAGACCAGGAGGGGAAGCTGGTGGAAGCCAGTCCCAGGTCAGGGAGCCCAGGGCAAGGGGCAGCACGCGCTGACCTGACTCAGGGAGGCAGAAGGTCTTCAGACCACACTGTTGTTGTCATGGAGTTGCACAGTCGTGTCTCACTCTTTACAACACCATGGACCGTAGCCCCGCCAGGCTCTTCTTTCCACAGGATTTCCCAGGTAAGAATACTGGACTGGGTTGCCATTCCTTCTCCAGGGGATCTTCCTGACCTAGGGATCAAACCCAAGTCTTCCACATGGTAGGCGGATTCTTTACCAGCTGAGCCACAGGGAAGCCCAAGAATACTGGAGTGGGCAGCCTTTCCCGTCTCTAGGGATCTTCCCAACCCAGAGTCTCCTGCCCTGGCAGGAAGATTGTTATCTGTCTGAGCCCCCAGGGAAGCCCCCCTCAGAGCATGACTCTGCTGAAGGAGGGGGTCAAGATCTGGCCTTGACTGAGTCTCCAGGGTTGGGAGCCCATTTGCTTTAGCCCTGGGTCTCTTTGGAAGGAACTTGACTGGTTCCCATATCTGGGGCGTGAGCGCAGGGCACTCAAGTTGAGGTCAGGCTGTGGTCTGCCAGACCTGGTCCTTGGAAGTCCTTGCAGGATCCAGCCCCACATGGGATGGGCCACAGACACACTTCCCAGACAGGACGACGAGGAGAGAAGTTCTCTCCATGCCCCAGACCCTGCCCCCAGTGTTGCTGTAACAACATTCTTCTCAGCGTTTGGCTCCTGCTTCTTGTTGCTGTTGTTAACCCTCTTTATGGGCCTCCCAGGTGGATCAGGGGTAAGGAACCCGTCTGTCCATGCTGGAGATGCAGGTTCGATCCCTGTATCTCCAGCAAGATGTCCTGGAGATGGGAATGGCTACCCCACTCCAGTATTCTTGCCTGAGAAATCCCATAGGCAGAGGAGCCTGGCGGGCTATAGTCTCGGGGCTCGCAAAGACTCAGGCATGACTGAGACGTGTCTAAATGTAGCACACCTGGCTTGTGACCAGTACCTTGGTCTGCCCACCAGTTTTTATGAAACACTGGGGTTTCCCATAATGGCCTCTTTCTTGAGCACATTATTGCTAGTAATTAAACCATGCCCACTCTTTGTCCAGCTTTGGCCCCCACCCAGTCTATTAAATTCTTATTTCTCCGATATCAAGCCTACAAAAGACCATGCCTGACCTCAGTCCAGGCTGTTCATACACAGCTCCAGCCCTTATTGATGGACTGTAGGCATTGATAATGTAGGGAGAGATCATTGCCCACTGAGGATGGGTGCAGCTCAGCGAGGGGGTAAGGAGGTTTATACCAGATTATCTAAAATTGTTAGGGGCATTCAGCAATTTGGGGGAGTTAAGCTTGTAAAGCAAAAGGAAGAAGGAAATGGCAACCCACTCCAGAATTCTTGCCTGGAGAATCCCATGGGCTTGGTGGGTTACAGTCCACGGGCCGCAAAGAGTCGGACTCGACTGAGCGACTTCACTTTCACTTTCAGGCTTGTAGAAGAGACTCGAGTTAGTACGACGGAGACACTTAATGGGGAAAGCTTTCCTGCAGGACTGAGATCTTTTAGCCAAATGATTTTTACGTAGAAGGGAAATTTCTAATCCTAAACAGTTGAGATCTACCCAGTGATTTTGAGAATCCTGCATTAGGAAGATATGTCATTGTGAATGGAAGAGCAGATATCCGTACAATAGAATCTGACAGTAAAAACGGAATGAATGAGGTATTGATGTATGTGACAGTGTGGATGAAGCAAAAAGGCTGCTGTTCGGTGGCTAAGTTGTGTCCGACTGTTCGCTGCCTCATGGACTGCAGAATGCCAGGCTTCTCTGTTCTCTCCTGTTTCTCCTGGAGCTTGCTCAAATTCATCTTCATTGAGTCGGTGATGCCATCTCATCCTCTGTCACCCACTGCTCCTTCTGCCTTTAATCTTTCCCAGCATCAGGGTCTTTTCTAACGAGTCAGCTCTTTGCATCAAGTATTAGTGTCAGCTTCAGTCCTCCCAGTGAATAGTCACCATGGATTTCCTTTAGGATGGACTGGTTTGATCTCCTTGCTGTCCGAGAGACACTCACTGGCATAAATGTAAAACATGATGAAGTGAAATAATCCAGACACAGAAGACTACCGTATGTTCCGATTCCGTTTACATGAAGTGTCCAGAGTCAGGAAATTTCTAGAGAAAGGATGTATGTGAGCGGCTGTCAGAATCTGAAGAAAGGGCCTGCAAGATGGACAGCTCTGTCAGAGGTGATGAGAAAGTCCAATGGTTAGCGATGACGGTGGCGCTGCCTTTCTACTAGAAACCGCTGAATCACACAGTTTCAATGAGTGATTTTTGCATATGTGAATTATACATCAGTAACTGTGTAATAAGAATATTTTTCAAAAGGTGTCTTATTGGTTCAGTGTTCTTTTGAGTGCAAACAAAGGTCATACTATTCTGTTCACTATGATATTCTTAAAATTAAAAGTTTAGGCATTCAGCCACAGGTAATGGGCTGCTGTAATCTCGTAGCCAACTTTGAACTGCAGAGAACAGGAGGTCGCAGCATCTTAATTACCAGGTGACTGTTTCCATTAGCTCTCTCCCAACCTATCCCAGCCTAGCACAGTCTGATGTAAAGTATCATAATCCAACCAAAATGTTAGTCATGTACGATGACAAGTTTCAAACAGAAATTCAGAATCTAGGGATAATAAATCATAGTCCTACAGAATTGTAATTCCGAAAAGATACATGCACCCCTATGTTCATGGTGTCACTGTTTACAATAGCCAAGTTATGGAAGCAGTGTAAATATCCATCAACAGATGAATGGGTAAAGAAAATTATATGTAGAATAAAATACTAGTCAGCCACAGAAAACAATGAAATGATGCCATTGGCAGCAACATGAATGGATGCAGAGATCACCATACTAAGCGAAATAAGTCAGACGGAGAAAGAGCAATACCATACACTGTCAGTAACATGCAGAATCTAAAATACGACATGAATGAACTTATCTACCAAGCGGAAAGAGACTCACAGACGTAGAGGACAGACTGATGGTTGTCAAGGGGGTGAGGTAGTGGAGAGGGACGAATTGGGAGTTTGGGCTTAGCAAATGGAAACATGCATATATGTATAGGATGGATAAACAAGGTTCTACTGCAGAGCGCAAGGAACTACTCAATCAGCTCAGTTCATTTGCTCAGTCGTGTCTGACTCTCTGCAACCCCATGGACTGCAGCATGCCAGGCCTCCTTGTCCATCACCGACTCCCTGAGCTTACGCAAACTCATGTCTGTTGAGTCAGTGATGCCATCCAACCATCTCATCCTCTGTCCTCCCCTTCTCTTCCTGCCTTCAATCTTTCCCAGCATCAGGTTCTTTTCCAATGAGTCAGCTCTTTGCATCAGGTGGCCAAAGGATTGGAGTTTCAGCTTCAGCATCAGTCCTCATTCACTCAATGTCCTCTGATAAAGCATAATGGAAAAGAATATGAAAAAATGTATGTGTGTGTGTGTGTATACATATATATATATATAATATGTATAACAGAGTTACTCTGTACAGCAGAAATTAACACAACATTATAAATCAGATATACTTCAATAAAATAAATTTGAATTTGAATAAATCCTAATCCTGGCATTTGGTGTGTTTGAATGGTTTGTGCATATCCCCTTATTTAGTTATACCACTGACCACATGCAAGAGCTAATGTCTTTATGCTTTACAGATGGGTGAACTGAGGGACAGACAAGTCCCTTGTCCAGAGTCACACATCCAGAGAAGGTGGAGAGAGAGAGAGAGAGTCACACATCCAGAGAAGGTGGAGAGAGAGAGAGAGAGAGAGAGAGAGAGAGAGAGAGAGAGAACGTTTTTCCCATGGGATCTGACTTCCAGGCTCAAACTCTTTTTACTGATTAATTGAAATTGAAAATCCTCCAGGAAGATACCTCTGCAGGTTATTTCCCTGCTGGTCTGTATTTCATCACTCAGCACACCCCTGAGAGATGGCTCACACACTTTTCCTTCCCAAAACAGCTTGAAATTCTTCATTATTTTATATGTATTTGTATCATGAAGTCAAGGGCAAAACACGATTTTCGTTAGAAACCCACTTTTCCGTTTTAGGAAGAAAGACATAGCAGGGTGGCAAGTTGGTCTTTCATTAGGGCTGATATTTTTAAATTATATGAGAGCACACAGGTGTATGCGGTTTTCAAATAGAAAAGCATCTAATGAGTCAATGTTTCTTTTTTCATTTTGCAGAACAATGGTTCCCTGGTTTGGTGCCAGAATCACAAGCAATGTTCAAAGGTATGTGCCCTACGACTGCATCAGTATTTTTTTTTTTTTTTAATTTTGGAAAAAGTCTAGAGTCACAGGAAGCTGAAAAGCTAGTAGAGGGAAATTACATGTCCTGTTCACCCTCTTTCCACCCATGTTTATACCTTATATATTCGTAGCACAGTATCACAAGCAGATAATCATCATTGGTACAAGGGATGTATTAATATAGTTGTGTAAGGTTTTTATCACATGTATAGATTCTGTTAATGTCGTCACTGCTGCAATCACGATGTATGTGTCAGTATTTCTATCTATTACCTTGTCTCTCCATTCTCTAGTTATCTTAGTCAAAAATGTTTTGAAGGAGAAAACATCTTCTGATTCCACCAGAAGACTTAACGCATTCGACTTAGAGCTAAGTTATTCTGTATGTGTTTACTCTGTGCAGGAACTGCTCATTCAGTAATTCGCTTCTTTAAGTAAACAGTCTTTTTTCTATCTCTGAGTATTTCTTGTTGCACACCCGTGTTCTGGATTTCACATTTTTCTCATTCATATGTTTGATGGCATAAATTTCTCAGTCCCCAAACATCATAAGCTATAAGCATCTGTACGTGTGTCTATATGTGATATACGTGTAGTATATGCTTCAGCTCCAGTCTGAAAGTTGGCTTTATATTCACATAGCATAAGTGAATAGAGTTGAAACCTGCTATACATATTGAAGTGCTTTGTGATTGTAGTCGACTTTGCTGAAATTTCTTTCGTGGGTGCTACTGTTAGACTGAAAATTGATAACCCTGTATGCAAGACAGCAAAAGAGACCCAGATGTATAGAACAGTCTTTTGGACTCTGTGCAAGAGGGAGAGGGTGGAATGATCTGGGAGAATGGCATTGAAACCGGTATAATATATCTGAAATGAATCACCAGTCCAGGTTCAGTGCAGGATACAGGATGCTTGGGGCTGGTGCACTGGGATGACCCAGAGGGATGGGATGGGGAGGGAGGAGGGAGGGGGGTTCAGGATGGGGAACACGTGTACACCCATGGCGGATTCATGTTGATGTGTGGCAAAACCAACACAATATGGTAAAGTAATTAGCCTCCCATTAAAATAAATAAATTAAAAAAAAGAAAATTGAAGCATTCTTTTATTTTACAGTCAAATTGTATAAATATGTGAATGTGAAATAATTTGGTGAAAGCAAGCTTTGCTTACCTCTGACTCTGTAGATTCTGGGCAGAAATGGAATGTCTGGTTTACGAACATTTTCCTTTTTATATAGTATCATAAACATTGCCCTGATAAGACATTTTCTGGTATTTGTTATATTAATTGTTCCTCAACTAGTGTTGAATTTGTTTATGTCATCACTACAGAAAAAGATTGTGTGTGTGTGTATAAGAAAATATGGCTACATGACTAATAAGTTGTTTTTTTCCCCAGCTTTGTTGGTTGGGTATTCAGTTCAGTTCAGTCGCTTAGTCATGTCTGACTCTTTGCAAACCCAGGAATCACAGCACACCAGGCTTTCCTGTCCATCACCAACTCCTGGAGTTCACCCAAACTCATGTCCATTGAGTCGGTGATGCCATCCAGCCATCTCACCCTCTATCATCCCCTTCTCCTCCTGCCCCCAATCCCTCCTAGCATCAGGGTCTTTTCCAATGAGTCAGCTCTTCACATGAGGTGGCCGAAGTATTGGAGTTTCAGTCTCGGCATCAGTCCTTACAATGAACACCCAGGACTGGTCTCCTTTAGGATGGACTGGTTGGATCTCCTTGCAGTCCAAGGGACTCTCAAGAGTCTTCTCCAATACCACAGTTCAAAAGCATCAATTCTTCAGTGCTCAGCCTTCTTCACAGTCCAGCTCTCACATCCATACATGACCACAGGAAAAACCATAGCCTTGACAAGACGGTCCTTTGTTGGCAAAGTAATATTTCTGCTTTTTAATATGCTGTCTAGGTTGGTCATAATTTTCCTTCACATGATGGTAATTTTTTATATCTGTATTGTTTGTACTTAGCACCCCTTTTATCCTTACTGCATCAAGAGATTAATTCTTTTTTATACATCTGAAATTTGAATGGGAGAGATTCATTTGAACTGCTTCTAAAATACCCTAATTAAAGAACATTGCAACTCTGGGGAATACAGATCATTGAACCATATTTCATAATTGAATCATCAAGGCTGACATGAGAGACTGAATTTCACAAGAACAGAAATCAGTTCCTTTTGCCTGAAAGCAAAAATGAATCAATAGGGCATGGCTAATTCCAGCAGAACCTTTGGAATATATTACAAAGCTGACATAGATTTCAGGGTTGTCTTTAGTCTGAATCTGTGGGGATGAACCTTACATGTTAATCAAAGTTTATCTCCTTTGGATATTATCACTGGGTACATTCGCAGAGAGTTTGCATTTCTTTTGAGAGTTTGAAGCACTGTGTAAGCTTTTCCTCTTGATCTTCTGGTTGATGAAGTGAAGGGTAAGCGACGATAACTCCATTTTACACGTGGGGAAAATCAAGCACAAACATATTGGATAATGGTCCTGAAATAATTCAGTGAATTGGGTGTGGTGCTTGTTCAGTCAATAAGTCGTGCCTGACTTTTTGTCATCCGATGGATGGTGGCCAGCCCGGATTCTCTGTCCATTAGACTCCCCAGGCAAGCAAATCGATAGAGGCCTCCATTGTGGTCTTGAATAAAGATCTACAACTTTAAAAACCATTTTGAACAAAGACTGGGACAGAAGAGTGAAAAAAAAAAAAGCCCACCAAGTCAAAAAGTTATGCTGATGAGATAATTGAGTGAATGTTAAAAGGTAAAGTTTACATAACATTTCATAGAAAGTTGTTGTTCAGTGGCTAAGTCGTGTCCGACTCTTTGCGACCTCATGGACTGCAGCACGCCAGGCTTCCCTGTCCTTCAGTACCTCCCCAAGTTTGCTCAAACTCATGTCCTTTGAGTCAATGATGCCGTCCAACCATCTCATCCTCTGTCCTCCCCATCTCCTCCTGCCCTGCATCTTTCCCAGCATCAGGGTCTTTTCAAATGAGTCAACTCTTCGCATCAGGTGGACAAAGCATTGGAGCTTCGGCTTCAGCATCAGTCCTTCCAGTGAATATTCAGGACTGATCTTCTTTAGGATGGACTGGTTGGATCTCCTTGCAGTCCAAGGGATCCTCAAGAGTCTTCTCCAGCACCACAGTTCAAAAGCATCAGTTCTTTGGTGCTCCGACTTCTTTATGGTCCAACTCTCACATCCACACATGACCACTGGAAAAACCATAGCTTTGTCTATACAGACCTTTGTTGGCAAAGAGATGTCTCTGCTTTTTATAGAAGGTACACAGTGTCTAATTAGTTCTGGTTGTGTCTGCAAAGTTGGTCACCATCAGGATCTTTCCAGAACACGAGTTCTTCCTCCCATCCAGTTGCCAGCCTTGTTCAGCCTGCCAGCATCTCTTGTCTGGACCAGTCCACAAGCACGCTCTCGCATCTCCCAGACTCTACTGTGTGCATGTGGGTGCTGGAAAGACCCTTTACACGTGTAATCTGAATCATGCTGCCGTTTGCCTCACGCCCTTTAATATCTAAGCATCTCCTTCAGTGTAAACACCATCTCATCTGCCTGTGGTCTCTCTCCACTTCCTCCTGTGTTCACCCCTCATCAATCTGTCTTTTTCCTCCTCCCAGAAAGCTTCTCCCAAAGACACCCAGCTCACCACGCACCACCCCCACCCCCATCCGCTTTCACGTCTCAGCACAAAACCACCTCCTCAGCCTTGCCCTCCCGTATCACCTCCCACGCCTTTACAGTGTCCTCGGCCATATTACACCCTTGTCATTTTATAGACCTGTTTCTTTGTCTCTGCGATTCTGTCTCCTTCACCAGAAAATAAGCTTCAGGCAGCCATTGATTGTGTCCTGCTTTGTTCATTGTGGGATCTTGAAGCCTAGAACTGTGTTTGGGTAAGGAGGCGTTGCTTACCAAGCATTTGTCTTTTTTTATCTTCCCAACTTTTTATTTTATATTAGGGTGTAGCTGATTAAGAAAGAATGTTATGATAGTTTCAAGTGAACAAAGAAGTGATTCAGCCATATGTATACATGCATCCATTCTCCCACAAACTCCCTTCCCATCCAGGCTGCCACGTGAAATTGAGCAGAGTTCCCTGTGCTGTCCAGCAGGTCCTTGCTGGCTTTCTATGTTAAATGCAGCAGTGTGTCCATGTCCATCCCAGCTCTCTGACTGTCCCGTCTCCCATCCTTCCCCCTGGTGACCATAAGGTTATTACAGAGTATTTAGCAGAGTTCCCTGTGCTGTCCAGCAGGTCCTTGCTGGATCTCCATGTGAAATACAGCAGTGTGTCCACGTCCATCCCAGACTCCCTGACTATCCCTTCCCCCACCGTTGCCCCCGGTGACCATAAGGTTATTACAGAGTGTTGAGCAGAGTTCCCTGTGCTGGACAGCAGGTCCTTGCTGGTTGTCCATGTGAAACACAGCAGTGTGTCCATGTCCATCCCAGACTCCCTGACTCTCCCTTCCCCCACCCTTGCCCCCGGTGACCATAAGGTTATTACAGAGTGTTGAGCAGAGTTCCCTGTGCTGGACAGCAGGTCCTTGCTGGTTGTCCATGTGAAACACAGCAGTGTGTCCATGTCCATCCCAGACTCCCTGACTCTCCCTTCCCCCACCCTTGCCCCCGGTGACCATAAGGTTATTACAGAGTGTTGAGCAGAGTTCCCTGTGCTGGACAGCAGGTCCTTGCTGGTTGTCCATGTGAAACACAGCAGTGTGTCCATGTCCATCCCAGACTCCCTGACTCTCCCTTCCCCCACCCTTGCCCCCGGTGACCATAAGGTTATTACAGAGTGTTGAGCAGAGTTCCCTGTGCTGGACAGCAGGTCCTTGCTGGTTGTCCATGTGAAACACAGCAGTGTGTCCATGTCCATCCCAGACTCCCTGACTCTCCCTTCCCCCACCCTTGCCCCCGGTGACCATAAGGTTATTACAGAGTGTTGAGCAGAGTTCCCTGTGCTGGACAGCAGGTCCTTGCTGGTTGTCCATGTGAAACACAGCAGTGTGTCCATGTCCATCCCAGACTCCCTGACTCTCCCTTCCCCCACCCTTGCCCCCGGTGACCATAAGGTTATTACAGAGTGTTGAGCAGAGTTCCCTGTGCTGGACAGCAGGTCCTTGCTGGTTGTCCATGTGAAACACAGCAGTGTGTCCATGTCCATCCCAGACTCCCTGACTCTCCCTTCCCCCACCCTTGCCCCCGGTGACCATAAGGTTATTACAGAGTGTTGAGCAGAGTTCCCTGTGCTGGACAGCAGGTCCTTGCTGGTTCTCCATGTTACATAAAGCAGAGTACATGTCTGTCCCACACTCACTGACTTATCTTCTCCCTGGCCACCATAGGTTTGTTTTCTAGGTCTCTTAGTCTCTTTCTGTTTTGTAGGTAGTTCATTTGTATCATTTGTTTGTAGATTCCACAAATAAGGTAGGTCATACTGTATTTCTCCCTCTCCATCTGACTTAGCTTCACTTAGCGTGACAAGCTCTAGGTCCATAGATGCTGCTGCGGATGACGTGGTTTCCTTCTTTGAAATGGTGAGTAATCCTCTCTTTTGTATATGTGCCACAGCTTCTATATCCTTTCTTCTGTTGGTGTGCGCCTGAGTTGTTTGCATGTCTTTGCTGTTGTGAATAATGCTGCACTGGACACTGGGGTGCGCGTATCCTCTTTGGTCAGGTTTTCCTCTGGATAATGCCCAGGAGTGGGATTTCAGGGTCACTCGCGTGTGCCAAGTTGCTTCAGTCGTGTCTGACTCTTTGCGACTCCGTGGACTCTAGCCCGCCAGGCTCCTCCGTGCATGGCATTTTCCAGGCAGGGATACTGGAGCAGGTGGCCATTTCATTCTGCAGGCTGCAAGGCCATAGCTCTAGTTTTAGTTTTTTAAGGACCCTCCAGACTGTTCTCCGACACGACTGAGCGGCTTCACTTTTACTTTTCACTTTCATGCATTGGAGAAGGAAAATGGCAACCCATGCCAGTGTTCTTGCCTGGAGAATCCCAGGGACGAGGAAGCCTGCTGGGCTGCCATCTGTGGGGTCGCTCAGAGTCAGACACGACTGAAGCGACTTAGCTGCAGCAGCAGCAGCAGCATATGATCTCCATAGTGGCTGTACCAATTTATATCCCCACCAACTGTGCAGGGGGTTCCCTTCTCCCCACAGCTTCTCCATCATTTACTGTTTGTGGATATATTTTATGATAGCCATTCTGGCTGGTGCTCATTAAGTGTTTGTGAAGGATCCATGAGTGAAACTTATACATTACGTTTTCTTCCTCCTCCAAAGTACATCCTTACTGTACTACCTTCAGGGGAAAAAAAGGTTATGTAATCCATTTTGTACCTGAGTAACGTAGCGTGATCATTTATTCAGTTTAGTCATTTGCTCAGTCGTATCTCTGACTCTTTGCAACCTCATGGACTGCAGCACACCAGGCTTCCCTGTCCATCACCAACTCCCAGAGCTTGCTTAGACTCATGTCCATCGAGTCAGTGATGCCATCTAACCATCACATCCTCTGTCGCCCCCTTCTCCTCCTGCCTTCAGTCTTTCTCAGCATCAGAGTCTTTCCCAATAAGTCAGCTCTTTGAATCAGGTAGCCAAAGGAATCGAGTTTCAGCTTCAGCATCAGCCCTTCCAATGAATATGCAGGACTGATCTCCTTTAGAATGGACTGGTTGGATCTCCTTGCAGCCCAAGGGACTCTCAGGAGTCTTCGGCAACACTACAGTTCAAAAGCATCAATTATTCAGCACTCAATTTTCTTTATGGTCCAACTCTGACATCCATACATGACCACTAGAAAAACGTTAGCTTTGACTGTACTGACCTTTGTCAGTAATGTCTCTGCTTTTTTTTTTTTTAACATGCTGTCTAGATTTATCATAGCTTTTCTTCCAAAGAGCAAGTGTCTTCTGATTTCATGGCTGCAGTCACCATCTGCAGTGACTTTGGAGCCCAGAAAATAAAGTCTGGCACGGTTTCTATTGTTTCCCCATCTATTTGCCATGAAGTGATGGGACTGGATTCCATGATCTTCATTTTTTGAATGTTGAGTTTTAAGCCAGGTTTTTCACTATCCTTCACTTTCATTCAGAAGCTCCTTAGTCTCTCACTTTCTGCCATAAGGGTGGTGTCATCTGCATATCTGAGGTTACTGATCTTTCTCTTTCTCGCTGCAGTCATGATTCCAGCTTGCGCTTCATCCACCCCGACATCTTGCTTGATGTACTCCATCTGTAAGTTAAATAAGCAGGGTGACATTATACAGCCTTGAAGTACTCCTTTCCCAATTGGGAACCAGTCCATTGTTCCATGTCTGCTTCTAACTGTTGCTTCTTGACCTGCATACAGATTTCTCAGGAGGCAGGTAATTAATTATTTCCTAATTAATAATACATAAAGATCATTTATTATTAATTAGGAAAATCTTCCTCCTTTAATGAAGTCAAGGTTCATTAGCAGTTTTCAGCTCCTTTGTAATTTAGAACAGTGACTTACTGTCCAGCATAGCTTGAGGCCACTGGTTACCCAGCTAGGGTGATTTTGCTCCCCAGGGGATATTGGCCAATGGCGGGAGACATTTTTGGTGGTCACTATTGGTGGTGGGAAGCTACTGGCATCTAGTGGGTGGAGGTCAGGGGTGCTGACAAACCGCAAAACATAAAGGACTCCCTCATGGTGAGGAGCTTCCTGACTTCAGTCTCAATAGTGCCAAGAGAGGTTCAGAAGCCTTTGTCTGTGCAAGTTATAAAAAGAATTAAGGGAGAAGGCAGGAGGAGAAGGGGACAACAGAGGACGAGATGGTTGGTTGGCATCACTGACTCAATGGACATGAATTTGAGCAAGCTTCGGGATTTGGTGACGGACAGGGAAGCCTGGTGTGCTGCGGTCCACGGGGTCCCCAAGAGTCGGACATGCCTGAGCAACTGAACAACCATAAAAAGAATTGAAGAACATAGACCGTTCTGTTCTCAGAAGTTTTACTTTATAACTTCAAGGGAAATAAACACATGATTTACTGACCATGTGGTATGCTCCTAGCACCTTTCAGAGGTCCATTATAATGTTAGGAATTCTGATTCTCATCATATGCAGTTTCTGTAGAGGATCTGATAGTAAATGTTTTCATCTTTGTCGTCCTTCTGATCTCAGTGGCAACTATTCTTGTGGCCATTGTAGCCTGAAAAAAAAGTGATAGATAGGAGATAAACAAAGGTAATTGGCTGTTTTCCAATGAAACATTACGTGCAGAGACTGAAATTGGAATTTCACATAACTTCCGTGTCATGAAATTTTATTTTCGCCAGCCACATTTAAAAAAGTAAGAACAATTCTGTGCTTGCCAGCTGTACCAAAACAGGTGCTGAGCTGGGTTTGCCCACTTGCTGTAGTTTGGCAACCTTTCTTGTCTGCCAAGGCATTCCACGAGCAAAAGCAAGCAAGAACAAACCAGTAAAGTAATATTTTTCTCTCAATACAAAGACATATCTTGATGTATTGAAACTAATAAATGGACCATTTTTAACACACATGTGGAAGATTGTTGGTCAGCTTTTGAGGATTCGTTGACCGAATGAATGGTAAATAATAGGAAAGGAAAGTGAAGTCACTCAGTCATATCCAACTGTTTGCGACTCCATGGACTGTAGCCCACCAGGCTCCTCCATCCATGGTATTTTCCAGGCAAGAGTACTGGAGTGGGGTGCCGTTTTTCTTCTCCAGGGGATCTTCCTAACCCAGGGATTGAACCCGGGTCTCCCACGTTGCAGGCAGATGCTTTACCGTCCAAGTCACAAGGAAGCCCTAACAATAGGAAGAAAATATTAAATCACAATTAAGTTTTGAACGTTCAGTGATTTTTAGAGCCAGTAAGAGTTGTGCGTGTGTGCTAAGTCACTAAGTCGTGACTCTTGAAACCCCATGGACTGTAGTCTGCCAGGCTCTTTTATCCATGGGTTCTCTAGGCAGGCATATGAGAGTGGATGGCCATGCCCGTCTCTAGGGGATCTTCCCGACCCAGGGGTCAAACCCACGTCTCTTACATCTCCTGATTTGGCAAATGGGTTCTTTACCACTAGCACCACCTGGGAATCCCAGTAAGACTTATTCAGCCATTTAGTGTCCACCTCTTGGCGACCCCATGGACTGCAGCTCACCAGGCTTCCCTGTCCTTCACTGTCTCCCGGAGTTTGCTCAGACTCACGTCCATTGAGTCGGTGATGCCATCCAACCATCAGGGGCAAAATGAAAGGTGGCTGGAGGCTCTCCATCTCGCATCTTGTGGGGTTATCTACATTGTTCACATCTTTGAGCTGTTTTCTTCCTCTGCAAATGGAACGAGGCTGATAAGAATGCAGATGACTCTTGTCCATGGAAATGCAAATGGTTGTATGCAGGGGACAGGAAACTGAAGCTTCCCCATCAACAGACTATTTTGCGCATATTGGTAAATCCACTCGAGGGATTCTTTTTATGTATCAGAATATTTGTATTCCTTGGCTTTCTGCTTTGAACCAAATGTAAGATCTTCCTGGTCCTGGCAGTGTTTCATGAGTTCAGTCTTTGACACTTGTTCATTTTATATTTGCACAAGAGTCATGCGTTTGTAAGACGAGTGTGCTTTGACCTTATGCTCCGTTACCTTTCTGAACCTTGCACCTGAGACTGGCATCTTGGTGACAATCACCCATCTGGGGTGCATGTGTGCTCATTCTCCTCCTCCTGCATGTCATAACTCTCTTGGTTGACTTTTGTTTCCCATTTGGTCGTGAGGATTTGAGTTGCAAAGCAGTAATTCGGGGCTCCATCTTGGTGTGGTGGCCTGTTGGCTTTGATCTCAGTGGGAGTTCTGTTCTTATAAGGGCCCTCACTCCAGATTGTTAGTGATTTTCCAGGCTTATTCTGAAGCCAAATTTGGAAGTGAGGAAGATTGGTTTTGCACGTATGAACATCTGGACGGCTTCATCTGGCATCTGTGAAATTTATTGGATAAAGGTCAAACCCCAGAAACATAACTGAATGTGACTGTCGGAGGCTTTTGTTTTGTGGTAGATGCTTTCCGTGATTTATGTGGTAATGACTATAAGCCCATAGAGCCCCAGGAAAATACATCTTAAGGAGGAAAATGAAAACTCAGGCACCCATGGAAATGCACTGTGTCCAAGTAGCCAAAGAACCAAAGTTGAACAGTATATCTTTTGCAGCGTTGTAATATGCAGCAGTTTGAAAGTTCTGTTGCTCCTTATACTTTAAAACACTTAAAACCTATGGTAATACTTACTGATATTCATGCAGTTTTCCCTGACTTTGTATAAATATCCACTTCAAGGACAAAGTTGATGTATATCGAGCATCTCTTGTCCAACGTATTGATATCTTTTGGGAGTTTACCAAGTATTTCACAAGTACAGTCCCCACTGACATGTGAACAGAAGTTGTAGGTTTATGTTGCTGTAAGAATAGAAAACTTCTGCAATGTTGTAATTAATTCCCTTTATTTTTAATATTAGCGTTATTATTTTCATAAGTAATGATCATGACGTTGTTCTTCAGTCGCTAAGTCATGTCTGACCCTTTGCAACCCCATGGACACGCTAGGTTTCCCTGTCCTTTCCCATCTCCCTGAGTTTGCTTAAACTCATGTTCACTGAGTCATTGATGCCATCCAACTATCTTATCCTCTGCCACTCCCTGATTATAACTTCATTTTTAAGTAAATGGGATGTGATAATTTAGGAAGAGAGATATTCTATTTCTTTAAACCAGTGGTGGAATTAAAAATGTATATGGAATGCATAGGAAAAGAAATTGTGAGGTGTGTTAAAATTTGGCCACTGTTCTTTTGAAAAATCAGTCTGTAATGCAATATTGTGCCAGTGTGATGAATAAAAACTGTTGAATGCACATTTGTCAGACGGTCCTATGGCATAAACTCGAGTACCCCCAAAGACCGCTGAGTGCTCACCAAGTGATGAAGTCTCTCCTCTGGGAGTCTTGAGCTCTTAGAGTTCCTGGTTTCCATGCAGTTGCAAATCATAGTCAGCAAGTCTGAGTTAGGGTTCCTTATGCCACTTTATTCTCCAGTATTGCCTCCATCCAGGATCACTGCACCGGTATGATCTCCAAGGTAAAGGCAGAAGCAGAGAAAAGAGAAAAAACGAAGGGGGAGAATGTGGAGCCCTTGAAAACAAAACCAGCTTACGGACGGTTGTTTGCTGTTCAGTTGCAAAGTCGTGTCCGACTCTTTGCGACCACATGGACTGCAGCACACCAGGCTTCCCTGTCCTTCAGTGTGTCCTGGAATTTGCTTAATAAACTCATGTGCATTGAGTCAGTGATGCCGTCCAACCACCTCATCCTCTGCGCCCCCTTCTGCTGCCTTCAGTCTCCCCCAGCATCAAGGGTCTTTTTCCCCCGGAGTGGTCTCTTTGCCTCAGGTTGAGGCAGATGGTGCAGCTAAATAGATACCTAGTTTCAGAGCTCCGTGTGTGAAGTGCTAAGTGCTGAAGGCTCTTAGCAGGGTTGCTGCCCAGCCTGGCAGGTGGATTGGTGAGTTAATGGTTTTAACAACGAGAGATCTAAGGCAGCTTCCGTCTGACACAGCCTCCCGGAGCGCAGGTTGACGGCTCTAATTGGAGCCTCTCGCGGAAGGCAGGCTGTAGCCGCGTCATTGATTTGCTTTCCCTCACGCCATCATTCCTATGGTGAGTGTTTTCTGCCTTCACGCTGGGAACTTTTATCAAACATATTAGTGTGCTTTGGGGCATCATTAGCCAGCAGTAGCTGGAACATTCTGAGGGTTTTTTTTTTACCCTAGAAACCACCCTGTGTGTTGCAGTAACTTGCAATACTTGGCTAGTAGCGCAATTGATATTTAAGGGAAAGAACGGGTTCTTATTGGGATTCCAGTCCAGCATGCAGCATGCGAATAGCCCAATGTGTTTCTGATTGTTCCGTATCAATTTTTACGGTGATGAAAGAATTTCCACCTGGCGTAAACTTCAAAGCAAAGACACGGGGAAGGGAAAAAGCACCTTCGGGTAAATCGTAATCCCCACCTCTTCCTTATCTCTTCCTCGATTTCTCCTCCCATCTCACGGAAGGAGACACAAACAAAATCTCTTTATTTGGCTCATGACTGAGGAAGAGTTCCTGAAAGCTGAGTTGAGAAAGGGATTGCACACGGAACGTATGAGAAACATCTCTGTCAGCATGCATTACATGGGGACGATGCTCTGCCTGATGTTTTGAAGTTGTGATGTGTTCCATCAGAGGTTAGATCGCATCACCAACTCAGTGGACAGGAATTTGAGCCCACCCCTGGGAGGTGGTGGGGGACAGAGGAGCCTGGTGTGCTGCCTTCCACGGGGTCACAACGAGTCGGACAGGATGTAGAGACTGAACATTTGAGTCAGCCAGAAAGTGGAACTTACCCAACCAGGGGACCGGAGACTGAACCTGTGTCCCTTGCAGTGAGAGCACAGAGCGGTAACCTGGGACCATGAAGGAAGTTCAGGGGAATTTTTTTTAACTTTTTATTTTGTTTTGGTCTATAGCCGATTAATGATCTTGTGACAGTTTCAGGTGAACCCCGATGAATAATTTTGTGACAGTTTCGAGTGAACCCCGATGAATGATCTTGTGACAGTTTCGGGTGAACAGCGAAGGGACTCAGCCATACGTACACATGTATCCATTCTTCCCCCAGTGCCCCTCCCATCCCGGCTGCCACCCTGAGCAGAGTTCCCTGTGCTGGACAGGTTTCGTTCCTTGGTGTTATCAGTTTTAAATATAGTGTGTCCATCCCACACGTCCATACACGCCATCCCAGACTCCCTAACTCTTCCCTCTGACAACCAGAAGTTCATTCTCCAAGCCTGTGAGTCTCTTTCTGCTTTGTAAGTAGGTTCGCTTGTATAATTTCTTTATAGATTCTACATATCAGGGTTGTCGTAGCGTACAGGGAAATGTTATTGATGACTGGGTGCGGGAGAGGGGTTGCAGGTGTGTGATCAGCTTATGGACATTAGTCTGCTTGGTTGGTGGCGAGGTAACCAAGTGGTATTTTGGGAGTCAACCTCATCAGACTTCTGGTTCTATCGGGTCAGGAATGCTTGCGGTCAACATGAAGTAAACTTCCTTCACATGGTGGGGTTTCGGTGTCCGCAAAACGGCTCAAGGACACAGCTCAGAATATTATCTGTAACCCCTGAGGTGGAAACAGTCATCCTTGATTTTCTTGAATGGATAAACTTATTATTTTGTCTTCCTTGACTGTTTTCCCATCTTTCTGCATTCTCTCCCTTTTCAGATTGTTTGCTTTATGGATCTCAGGGAAAGCCTAGGAGGCTAAAGTTTTCAAAGAATCGGGAGGAAATCAGAGGACACAGGGGAGGTCCCTCTTGGGAAGGTCCCATAGGGCTCTGCTTGATTCCAGCATGAAGTGTGTTTGATGGCTAAGCTGGGCACTTGTTCTAAACTCTCTTTCAGCCTAAAATTACTGCGGCCATGGATACGATGTCCCATTGAGCTTGTACCTTTTTGGTTTCTTCCATGTTGGAAGAGAAAATACTATTTCCTAAGGAGGATCTGGACCAAGTACTTCCTTCACCTTCTTTGATGTGTGTAGGCAGAGTTAGGGTGACATTCTTATCCAAACAATCATCCTCGTTGGGATATATTATTTTTGCTGTGGGTATCGGAGCTAACAGCACCTCTGCTGCCTGTGAAATGGCAGTGATAACCCACACGCCACTAGCTGGTACTTGCCAAGGGCTAGTAGCTCAAACCCTTTGTATCCTTGCAGTACAGAAAGTCATCCAGAGCACCAGTGTTTGTATTTGCCTCATGGATAGCTCAGTTGATAAAGAATCTGCCGGCAGCGCAGGAGATCCTGGTTCGATCCCTGGGTTGGGAAGATCCCCTGGAGAAGGGAAAGGCTACCCACTCCAGTCTTCTGGCCTGGAGAATGCCATGGACTGTATAGTCCGTGGGGTCGCAAAGAGTCCAACACAGCTGAACGATTTTCCCTTTCATGCATATAGAGTTTCCAGATGCTGTACCATCCATGCCTTGATTACAGGACTAAACTATGTCCCTTCACTGTCTCCAAATTGTCCTTTAATGAATGACAGTTACTGAACCCCATGTTGCTGCAATTCAAGGCATGCAATATTGTCAGAGACTGTCTCAGAAACTCTGTCATTGGGGAACATTCTGAGGAACTTGCTGAGGACATCAGTCTGCTGTTATTCCCTGCTGTTTTCAGGAGAAAACTTGGTGGGGGGCATTCATCGTAGTCACCTTGTGCGCTTGGTCACTCAGTCGTGTCCACATCTTTGCGACCCCGTGACTGTAGCCCACCGGGCTCCTCTGTCCGTGGGGTTTTCCAGGCAGGAATACTGGAGTGGGTTGGCATGCCTCCTCCGGGCATGTTCATCTAATCAACAGTGATTATTCTTCCCCTAGAAACTGGTATATATTTCAGCCCTTGGACACTGTATTTTTCCCTTAGAGTTGGCTCTTGGAAGGCTCAACGATACATAAAATCACTTACGTTAGCAAGGTTACTGAAATTTATCTCGTGTATTTTGGGAACTAGCTTTATCACGGACTCCACTTTTTATTGTCCCGTTTTTATCTGTTTTTCTGGCTCTATCCGCTGGAACTTTGAAAACTGTCTCGAGTGTGATTAAGAGTGAGAAAGGCAACCGATAAATCCGTAAATCGTAAAATAACAACTCGAGAAATCCCACACTGTGGCTGAAACTTGCCCCCGCGCGTTGCTTAGTTTCCTGAACCGTTGTGTCTGCAATTTCATGGTTAACTGACGTGAGATGAGAAGACATCTATATTCCTACCAGACCCCCTCTTAGCCGAGGGGTGATGACTGGGCTTCCTTCCCTGCAAAGGCGCAAAGGTGGTCACTTGTCACTCGGCAGTGGCTGTAACTGGGCCAGAGAAAGGGGAGAATTCAGTTTGTGAAACCGGGGGGCTGCGGTAGGGACGTGTTCTGAGTCGGGGGGCAGGGGCACAGTGGAATGAGGTAAGTGGAACAAAGGTGAAAAGCTTTTGTCTGTGAGCGCCTTTTGGAGCCAAAGGGGTCTGGCCCTGTCTTCACAGCTTTCAAGTCATCAATAGCAGAGGTCAAAGAATAGTCTTTAAAACCACACAATAAAGAAAGGACTTCTCTCAACTGCGTCCTTTCAGAGCGGAGCGACAGTGTGGGTGAGTTCATTTTCCGCTGGGGTGAGGGGCGCTGCGGCTTCAAGCCTTCCCTTGGTGAGGATGGGCTGCCTCCTCTCCCCTCCTTCCTTGCGCCTTCCCTTCCCCTGTTTCTTTCCTTTCCCTCTCTCGCCTCTCTCTTTCTCTTCCTTTCCTTCCTTCCTTCTTTCCGCTATAGTCCCAAATGTCTGTGAACCTCAAGACAAACCTTCCCAACCTGCCTTAGGTTATGGGATGTCCCTCTTGAACATTTTCGGCATGGAGACACAGGTGTGGATGAGCTGGCTTAATCGCCTTGTTTAGCGAAACGGAAAACCCCGCTCCAGAGACAAGTGCCGCAACCCCGATGCGCTTTTCGTTATACCAGTGGCTCCGTTCCTGTTAACACCTCTTTGTGGTGGAAGACAGGTTGTGGGTAAGGCCGGGCTGAGGAGGAGAAGTGGGATCATAAGCCACTGCCTTGTTAAACCGCGTGCATTTGCATTCACTGCAGGGGACTGATTCTTGGCTGTTTACAGTGAGAGGAGTGGAGGCTCCCGGGCCTTGTACTGTGCAGGCAAAGGTCACTGTGAGGGCTCGGCTGCCTGCAGGTGGGGCTGGCCCAGCCTTTCGCAGACTCTTCTCCCGTGCCTCGATGACAGCGTTGGGTCGCCGAGCCGTTCTTCCTCAGGACGCGACTGGACGGACACGGCAGCTCTTCTGGCCTCCTGCTACAGACGGTGGGACTCTGGAGGGCCGTGTGCCCCCCACTCCCACCCCACCCCGGTTCTCACAGCTAAAAGGTTGAACTTGGGCGGTTGCAGATGAATGAGCCGCCTTTCCCAGGAGAAAGCGCACAATGGCCCCGGGACTGTTAAGCTGCGAAGATTCATGCTCTGGCGTTTGGGAGTGTGTGTTCAGCATCTTTTCCTTGGGGGAGGGAGGGAGAGGGGAGCCGTGCCCATTTTGGCTTTTTATGCATTTCACTGTATGCACATTTTCCCTTTTTGTAGAGGAAATAATGCATGCACTAAGGTTCACCCTCCCCTCCTCCTAAATCCTTCCACAGAAAAAAGATACTTATTAAGGCTGCCATTCTGAAGAACTAAATGCTTCTTTAACTTTGCTTTATCTGCTTCAGTGAGCACAGTGTACGGAGCCTGGGGAATGCACATTACTGCCGCGAGCCGCCCTCCCGATTCTCTCGGGCTCTTTGAGCACAGAAGTAATCCCTTCCTAGAAGCCTTGAGAAAGCAACTCAGCTATGCAGGCTAATCAACTGTAAACCTGGGCCATCCCCAACCTACTGCGTGAAGCTGCATCGAAAAGTGTCCCATTCCCCAGGGAAGCCTGTTGCTTTAAAGACAGACAGTAATTTCAAGACCCCAGGGCAGGTGTGCCACCAACATAGTGATTTGCTGTATTTTAAAGGTCTGGGATGCAGCCTCGTCCTGCACCCATCCTCCGCTTTTGTGCTTGGCATCCCACGGATGTTTATTTCCTCTCTTTGTCACTTGGAGACAAAAAAGACAATGAAGCTGCTTACAACTTTTGTTTTCCAACTGGTAATGGAGAATATTATTAGGAGACGTGAACTCGGGTGGAATATTGAACTATGCACACTCGGGGGCTCTTTTCTTTGACTTCTAAATCATTTTCTGGTCATTCCTGGGACAGAGGTTGGGAGGAAAAAAAAAAACCCTAGATTGGGTGAGTCCCATCTCCAGGCTTCTGTGAGCCACTGGGCAGAAGTCTTGCATGTTATCACATTAGCTTGCATCCTGTTGAGAGGTTGTGTTTTGCTCTGGAGGAAGTTAAGGCTAGGTGGAAGGCAGGCTGCTGAGCCTTGACTTCCTCCTTACACTTGTAAGAGTGCATCAACAATCCCTTTATAGTAGTGTAAATCAAGCCTTAAGATCCTTACTGTCTGGAGTTGAAGGCTCTTTCTGAATCACTAGCCTCTAATGGAAATGGGACAGTGGTACTTGCCCTCTGATATTTGGAAGGAAGAATGAGAACGTCATTTGTGGTCAATGAAATGTCCTTTCTTTACCTGCCTCGTTCTTTCTGCTATTGCTCTGTCTATATGTGCACAAACCACCGCCATATTCTTACCGAGTTCACATTTGCTCTGCTGAGTGCATGACAGGCCAGTAAGCTGGGAGACGGAGGTGATGCAGCAAGGAATAATGACTTTATTGGGACAGCCAGCACCTACTCCAGTACTCCTGCCTGGAAAATCCCATGGATGGAGGAGCCTGGTGGGCCGCAGTCCATGCGGTCGCTGAGGGTCGGACACGACTGAGCGACTTCACGTTCACTTTTCACTTTCATGCACTGGAGAAGGAAATGGCAACCCACTCCAGTGTTCTTGCCTGGAGGATCCCAGGGACGAGGGAGTCTGGTGGGCCTCCGTCTATGGGGTCACACAGAGTCGGACACGACTGAAGTGACCTAGCAGCAGCAGCAGACCCGGAAGATGGCAGACTAGTGTCTCAAAATAACTGTCTTATTGGAGTCTGGATGCCAGGTTCTTTTATAGAACACACAGAGACAGGACATTAGGAAGTACAGTTTAAAAAGCCAGTGATCTTGCAAATACCTCCCGGAATGGCCAGCCTTTTGGGAAGGGGAATGTGTTAACATTGAGGCAGAGGGCAGAGTTCTCCGAGGCAGGCCTTTATGTACAGAGGTATCCTTTTAGTAAAAGCACCGGAAGCAAAGGTTAACGTAAACAGGTTCTTCCCTGAAACAGTATTTCTCTCCTGAGGTGTGGATTCAACTCCATATCAATCAGTTCTGATTTATGGTTCTTTATAAGCCTTCTAAGTCGCTGTGCCCTGAGTGAGACACGTTTCTTCTGCCGTGTGCATGAGAGGCTGTGAATGGCATGTGGCAAGTCTGGTCTTTGGGCCAATGGGCCTGAGGGTGTGACCTGGCCCAAGTTGCTTATTTGCCTTCCCCAAACCAATTCCTCTCCCTGGAATCTCCATGTTAATGAAAAATATGAGTATTCATTCAGTCATTCAGCCTAAAGACGCAAAATCCTCTTTAGAGCTACCCTCCCCTTTACCTGTTACCCATCTTTCTGCAAAGCTCTTGAGATTCACGTCTTGAGCTAACTTGCCATCCTCTCTGTTATTCGCATATGAGTTGTCTCTGACATACACTAGTCTCATGACTTCCTTTTCTCCCTAGCTCTCCTTTTTGTGGATCCCAACCTCTTAGAGCAGCGCTCCTCAAACTCAGCTTGCTCAAGTGTCTCCTGCGGAGCTGGCTCAGATACAGTTTCCTGGGCCCCACCTCCAAAGATGCTGATTCAGGAGGTCTAGGTAGGGTTTGAGATGCTGTATTTCTAACAGACTTCCACTGGATTCTGGTGTTGCCAGTCCAGAGTAGCTTCAGGTTTTTCACCATTAAGTTTGATGATAACTGTAGATATTTTCTGAGATGCCTCTGGGTGTGTGTGTGTGTGTGTGTGTGTGTGTGTGCGCGCGCGTGTGTGTCCTTAGTCATATCTGACTCTTTGCAACTCCGTGGACTGTAGCCCACAAGGCTCCTCTGTCCATGGAATTTTCCAGGCAAGAATACTGGAGTGGATTGCCGTTTCTTACTCCAGCAGTTTTTCCTTACCCTGGGATCAAATCCATGTCTTCTGTGTTGGCAGGCAGGATCTTTATCACTGAACCACCTGAGAAAACCATTTTTGTAGATAGTCTTTATCAATGTGAGAAAGTTCACCTGTAACTCCCAATTTACTGAAAGTCTTTATGATGAATGAGTGTCAGGTTTTGTTAAATGATTTTTCTGTATTTATTAATATAATTGTGTTTTTCATTGTTAGGCTGTTGATATTATGAATGAACACATTTCCAACTCTTTGTGACCCCATGGACTACACAGTCCATGGAATTCTCCAGGCCAGAATACTGCAGTGGGTAGCCTTTCCCTTCTCCAGGAGATCTTCCCAACCCAGGAATCGAACCCAGGCCTCCTGTATTGTGGACGGATTCTTTACTAGCTGAGCCACAAGGGAAGCCCAAGAATACTGGAGTGGGTGGTGTAGCCCTCCTCCAGGAGATCTTCCCAACCCAGGAATTGAACTGGGCTCTCCTGCATTGCAGGGGGATTCTTTACCAACTGAGCTATCAGGGAAGCCCGATGAATTATATGAACTGATTTTTTTTGGAGTGTTGAACCATCATGACATTCAGTGTTGGGATAAATCCCAGTTGGTCAAATGTGAATTCTTTTCATACATGTTTTGATTTGGCTTGGTAATATTTTCTTGAGGATTTTGTGTGTCTATTAATGAGAGATATTTTCTACAGCTTTCTGGTATTGTCTTTTTCTGCTTTCGGTATTAGGGTAATGCTGGCCTCGTAGAATGAATGAGGAAGTATTCCCCCTGCTGTTGTCCTCTGAAAGACACTGTAGAGAATTAGTGTGTTTAGCCGCTCAGTCGTGTCTGACGCTTTGCAACCCCATGGACTGTAACCCGCCAGGCTCCTCTGTCCGTGGGATTCTCCAGGCAAGAATACTGGAGTGGGGTGCCAGTTCCTTCTCCAAGAGAATGAGTATCATTCCTTCCTTAAATGTTTGGTAGAATTTACCAGTGAACCCATTTGGGCTTGCTGCTTTTTATTAATTCTTGACTCACTGTCGTCACATAGATACAGTTGTATTGAGATCATCTCTTCTTGTGAGTTTTGGTGGATGGTACCTTTTAAGGAGTTGGTGGATTCCATCTACGTAATTGAATTTGGGGGCATAGAGTTGTTCATAATATTCCTTTACTAGACTCTGCATTTCCACGTGATCCATAGTGATGTCCCCCCTTTCATTGCTGATAGTAGTAATTTGCGTCCTCTGTTTCTTTCTTAGCCTGACTAGAGTCCTAATGATATTATAGTTCTTTTCTGAAGAAATAGCTTTTGCTTTTGTAGATTTTCTTGATTGGCTTCCTATTTTAATTTCTTTTATTTCTATTCTAATCCGTATTACTTCTTTTCCTCTCCTCCGTCCGGATTTAACTTATTCTTTCTGGATTTCTGTATTGGAAACTTAGATTATTGATTTTAGGTCCTCCTTCTTTTCTAATATAAGAATCAATGCTATATGTTTTTCTTTAAACATTGTTTCCACTATATGCCACAGATTGTGAAAAGTTATTTTGAATTCCTCTTGATACTTCTTTGACTCCTGTGTTATTTAGAAGTGTGTTTTTCACTCTCCATATGTTTGTGGATTTTTCCAGTGATCTTTCTGTCAGTCATTTCTAGTTTTTATTCCATTGTAGTCTGGGAGCAGACATTATAGGATATCTCTCCTTTTAAATCTGTTATGGCGTGTTTTGTGGCCCGAGATGTGGCCTCTCTTGATGAAGATTCCATGTGAGCTTGAGAAAAATGTGTATTCTGCTGTTGTTGAAGGACGTAGTCTATCTATAATATCAATTATGTACAGCTGACATCAATTATATGCAGTTGGCGTTTCCCTGGTGGTTCAGACAGTAAGAGAGTCTGCCTGCTATGTGGGAGACCTGGGTTCGATCCCTGGGTTGGGAAGATCCCTTGGAGGAGGGCATGGCAACCCACTCCAGTATTCTTGCCTGGAGAGTCCCATGGATAGAGGAGCCTGGTGGGCTGCAGTCCACGGGGTTGCAGAGTTGGACACAACTGAGCAACTTAGTATATATGTAGTTGAGCTCAGTTCTGTCTGCATTGATTTTCTGCCCACTGGATCTGTCTGTTGCTGGGAGGAGGGTGTTGAAGTCTCCAGCTATGATAGCGAAGGCATTGATCCATATTTCTCCTTGTGGTTCTGCTTCGTTTTGTCTGATGGAGTTTGTTAAGATCCATTACATCTTCTTGGAGAACTGACCACTTTATCATTATGTAATGCTCCTTTTTT
>SJYC01022932.1:0-40643 GCA_006408675.1 Madoqua kirkii | reverse complement strand
ATCCTTGTGAATTGTATTGTTTATCATTAAAAATATTCATCTGTGTTACATTAAAAAATAAAAATAAAAAGACACAGCGCTGCCCAGCTCTGGACATGGGACCTGGACCAGTCTTGCCCTGTGACTTCTCCCCTCCTCCTCAAACTTGCCCTGCAAGGGTGGAGTCAGATGCCAATCTCCTGGGCCCAAATACTGGGACACAGGAAAGATCAGAGTCCTTGAGGCTGGCTTCTACCCTGGCAGGAGGCAATGAGCACTTGGGTGGGTCTCCCGAAGGGCAGGAGAACTGACTGCTGACCCTCTCCTTCTCTCTGTGCAGGCGGTGGGCAGTAAGGGTCACATCCTTACTGTTTGGAGCCATCCTGTGACTTCTCCCCTCCTCCTCAAACTTGCCCTGCAAGGGTGGAGTCAGATGCCAATCTCCTGGGCCCAAATACTGGGACACAGGAAAGATCAGAGTCCTTGAGGCTGGCTTCTACCCTGGCAGGAGGCAATGAGCACTTGGGTGGGTCTCCCGAAGGGCAGGAGAACTGACTGCTGACCCTCTCCTTCTCTCTGTGCAGGCGGTGGGCAGTAAGGGTCACATCCTTACTGTTTGGAGCCATTTAACAAATCCATCATGGATGACAGGCTTACAGAATCCCTCATCTTCAGCTTCAGTTTCCAGACAAGGATGTGCCCCCACAACAGCCGGTTGAAGCGAGTTAACTTCCAGTGCCTTCACACAGAGCAGGACAGTGGTACTCAGTGAAGCTAATTGATCATCACAGAGTCCCTTTGTTGGTCAGTGATGAGCTGATGATCCACAGCTCTGATGCCAAGCCTGGGCTCTCCCCTTGCCAAAGCTTATCTCCGAAATAACTTCCTTCCACTCGTTCATTTCACATAAAAGCAAGTGAACTCAAAGGTCAAAGCCAAGTTGCTTGATTTCCGGCTGAGAACCTTTGCCATCACACCATCTTTCCATCTGGTTGTGGGGGAGCGGGGAGTGGGAGAGTAGGAGTGAAGAAAATCCTGCCTTTCAAATAACCTTTATGAGAAACCAGGGATGAGGTGAAGGGGGAAAATGTTAACCATGAGAAAAACGTAGGTTTCTATATAGAGTACATTAAATGATTGCAGTTCTGTTTTAGAAACATACATGAATGTGGAAATACCCAGAATGGCATCACGTGTCATCATTCTGGTGTGTGTCCAGGGTTCATTTGGGAGCTCTCCTATGTGTCCATCTGGAAGATGCCCTTCTTAGTGTTGGGTTTACTTTCATAATAATCAGACACATTTTGACCAAATACAAAGGTGAGGTGAGGTGAAGTCGCTCAGTCGTGTCTGACTCTTTGCGACCCCATGGACTGTAACCTACTAGGCTTCTCTGTCCGTGAGATTCTCCAAGCAAGAATACTGGAGTGAGTTGCCATTTCCTTCTCCAGGGTATCTTCCTGACCCAGGAATTGAACCCGGGTCTCCCGCATTGGAGGCAGACGCTTTAACAGGGAAGTCCAAAAGAAAGTGTTAATTGCTGTTGTGTCCTACTCTTTGTAACTCCATGGACTGTATCCTGCCAGGTTCCTCTGTCTATGGAATTCTCTAGGCATGAATACTGGAGTGGGTAGCCATTCCCTTCTCCAGGGGATCTTTCCAACCCAGGGGTTGAACCCAGGTCTCCTGCATTGCAGGCAGATTCTTTACTATCTGAGCCACCAGGGAAGCCCCTCTTTATGCCAAAATACAGTCACTGAATGAATCATAAATAATAGATTGACTTATTAACCTTATTCCAATAATAATAATAATCTGTGGGGAAATTCCTGACACACATTTTCCTCCTCTAAGGTAGTTGCTATTGCTCAGTGGCTAAGTCATGTCCGACTCTTGCAACCCCATGGACTATAACCCACCAGGCTCCTCTGTCCATGGAATTCTCTAGGCATGAATACTGGAGTGAGTTGCCATTTACTTCTCCAGGGGATCTTCTCAACCCAAGGATTGAAACTTGTCTCCTGCATTGCATGTGGGTTCTTTATCGCTGAGCCACTAGGAAAGCCCCTCTAAGATTAGACAATCTCAAACAGAATTTGAAACTATTAATCGTTTTTTAAAACAGTTTAAAACATGTCTCACTTGATTGTAGCTTAAGTAAACATAGGCAATATAGAGATTTTTTAGTGCTGTTACACTACGCTAATTTTCTTCTCTTTCCTGACATGCCATATGATATCACTCCTCTAATTGTTATGAAGGTAGGCATGACCAAATGACTTGGATTGGTTTTAAAAAAAAGGGAGGAGATGCTTGAAGAGTCAGTATGTAGCTTATTTACCCTTTGCCTAGCTTGTTTATTATGGAAGAATATCCAGATGGAATTTCCATCAAACTGGCTACCTAAGTGACTGCAGTGAGTGTAAATCAGTGCAAACTGCTGTTGGACATATAATACAAGAAAGAGTGAGATTTTTGTTGAGTAAAGCACTAAGATTTGGAGCTGTTTGTTGCTGTAGCATAATCTAGTCTCTACTCACCGATACAAACTTGATGGAGTTTATATAATTCAAAAGTGTTCATAATATCTTCTAGTGTCTGTGTGTGTTGTTGTTCAGTCACTAAGTTGTGTCTGACTCTTTGCAACACCTCCCATGGACTGCAGCACACCTGGTTTCCCTGTCTACCACCAAATCCTGGAGCTTGCTCAAACTCATGCCCATTGAATTGGTGATGCCATCCAACCATCTCATCCTCTGTCGTCCCCTTCTCCTCCTGCCCTCAATCTTTCCCTGCATCAGGGTCTTTTCCAGTGAGTCAGCTCTTCACATCAGGTGGCCAAAGTATTGGAGCTTCAGCTTCAGCATAATTCCTTCCAATGTGTGTGTTAGATGAAAGCAAAACTGCTTTGTTTAAACCTGGATTGGTAGTTTGGAAACTTAGCTTGGCCTCTCCTTCCCTCCATGTGTTCTCTTAAAACACCTTCTCAAAATCTTATCAGAAGATAGTTGGAAAACCATTACTAAAGACTCCCAAAGAAATATCAAGAACTTTTCATGATGAAAGTTTTAGGCTTCCTTTTTATCCAGCAACAATGCCAAAAATCCCCTCTCTACCCACTAAATAATAAGCTAAAACTAATTATAATCAGGCTAATGAAATAAAAATGAAAACAACAGGGTCTTTTCCCAGTGAATATTACCATAATCACATGCACATGAATTGGATGTGAAGTCAGCACTGTGTGCCTGCATCGCCATGTACAGCAGATCTTTGAAAACAGAACTGAAGAGTGAAACAGGAACCAGGAGACGCTATGGTAGCTCATCCTGCCCTAGTTCTGCATTTGTCTTCTCTGCCCTCACTTAATTCCCCATCTCCAGGGCAGCATGATCTTTTAGTCCAAGGGGGCAGGAGGAGAAGGGGATGACAGAGGATGAGATGGCTGGATGGCATCACTGACTCGATGGACATGAGTTTGGGTGAACTCCAGGAGTTGGTGATGGACAGGGAGGCCTGGCGTGTTGTGATTCATAGGGTCGCAAAGAGTTGGACACAACTGAGCGACTGAACTCAACTGAAAGGTCGCAATGCTTTCAAGCATCCTCAAGTGTTAGCGTGTTCTGGTCCTCTGAAAATCTGAATTAAACAATGGGCTCAAGGAAAAAAATCGCACCTGCACACTTAATATATGTATCATATTACAGGACATTTAAGGCCTGCCTGAACCCCAGCTTAAGAAACCCTGATCAAATGGTTCTCAGTATTTGCCCAGTATGAATTTAAGCTCTTGAAAATGTATATATTTCTTTATTGAGTCAAGATGTGTGTGAAATAGGAACACTATATTTAATAGTTTCACATATTGGTTAATGTTTCAAAAGCATCTCAAATTGTAGAATTCTTTAATTTCATATTTTCTTTATGTAGATAGAAAATAGGAAACATGGGAATCATGTGGGGTCATACAGTACTTGTCCTCTGGAGAATGACTTATTTCACTTATAATACCTTCAAGGTTCATCCATGGTGTAGTCTGTGTCAGAACTTTATTTTTAAGGTTGAGTAATATTCCATTGAGGGTACAGAGCACATTTTGTTTATCTGTACATTGGTTGATAGACACCAGTTGCTTCCACCTTCTACATGCTGTGAAGAATGCTGTTGTGAACAGGGCTGTACAAATATCCAAACCCCTGCTTTCAATTCTTTCTAATATATATCCAGAAGTGGACTTGATGGAACATGTGGTAATCTTATTTTAAATTTTCTTGGGAAACTGCCACACTGCTTTTCATAGCAGCTGCACCAGTTCACATTCCCACCAAACCCAAAAGGGTTTTTCCATATACCTGCCAACACTTACTTCCTGGTTTTTGATAATAGCCATCCTAATGAGTGTGAAGTGGTATCTCATGTTTCTTTCTTCTTATATTATTATCATTTGGGGTTTTGCTGATTTTTCGTTGGTGCATGTAGGCTTTCTCTAGTTGGGGTGAGCAGGGGCTACCCTTTGTTGTGGTGTGAGGTTCTCATTGTGGCTTTGCTTCTTGGAGAACACAGGTGCACAGGCCTCAGTAGTTAAAGCATGTGGGCTTCCGCAGTTGTGGTTTGCAGGCTTAGTAGCTGTGGCGCACCAGGCTTTATTTGATCCGAGGCATGTAGAATCTTCCTGGACCAGGGATTGAGCCTGTGTCCCCTGCACTGACACTGCATCACCAGGGAAGTACTCATCATGGTTTTGATTTGCATTTTCTTAATGCTTAGTGATGTTTAGTATCATTGCATGTGCTTATTGGCCATTCATTTCTTTGAGGAAATGTCTATGTCCTTCACCATTCTTTAAACTGTTTCTTTTGTTGTTGAGTTGCAGGAGTCCTTCATATATTCTGGATATTAACCCTTTATCAGATAGATGATTTTCAAGTATTTTCTCACATGCCATGAATTGACTTTTCACTTTGATAGTGTCCTTTGCACAAAAGTTATGAATTAAATTTTTTTTCAATTTAATTTTATTGGAGTATAGTTGATTAACAATGTTGTGTTTCAGGTGTACAGCAAAGTGATTCAGTTATATATATATATATTCATTCTTTTTTAGATTCTTTTCTCATATATATTATCACAGAATATTGAGTAGAGTTCCCTGTGCTCTACAGTAGGTCCTTGTTGGTTATCTATCAAGAAGTTTTGAATTTTCATGTTAATAAAATTTCTTTTTTTGATGTCCAATCCAAAAAATCATTTCCCAAAGTCATGGAGTTTTTCTTCCATGTTTTCTTCTCTGAGCTATATAGTTTTTTCTCTTATGTTTAAGTCTTTGATCTATTCTGAGTTAAATTTTTGTGTATGGTATAATATAAGGGTTCAACTTCATTTTTTTTGCATATGGATATCCAATTTTTCCAAAACCATTTGTTGAAAAGTCTATCCTTTTTTCACTGAATGATCTTGGCATTCCTTTTCGAAGTTCACTTGGCCATATATACAAGGATTTATTTCTGAGCTCTCTCTTCTATTCTATTAGTATATATGTTGGTCTTTATGCTGGTACCACACTGTTTAGATGACTAACTTTAGTAAGTTTTGAAATCAGGAGGAATGGGACTTCCAAATTTGTTCTTCATTTTGAAGATTGTTTTGGCTGTTGGAGTCCCCTGAAATTTCTTGTTAATTTTAGAATGGATTTTGCTATGCTGCAAAAAATTATTGGGATTTTGATAGGGACTGCACTGAATATGTAGATCACTTTGTGTAATAGGGACATCTTAACAATATTAAGTCTACCCAACCCATGAACACAGGATATATTTCCATTTAGTTGTGTATTCTTTAAGTTCTTCATTGTTCCATAGTATTCAGTTTAAAAGTCTTTAATCTCCTTGGTTAAGTTTAGTCTGAAGTATTTCTTTTTGCTATTATCAATGGAATTGTTTTTCAGTTTCCTTTTGGATTGCTTATAGAGGAAGATCTGATATTTGCATGCTGATCTTGTATTGGACAATTTTGCTGAATTTGTTTATGGTCTTAATCTGTAGAGTGGGGGGAAATATTTAAGGCTTTGCAAAAAATTATTGGGATTTTGATAGGGACTGCACTGAATATGTAGATCACTTTGTGTAATAGGGACATCTTAACAATATTAAGTCTACCCAACCCATGAACACAGGATATATTTCCATTTAGTTGTGTATTCTTTAAGTTCTTCATTGTTCCATAGTATTCAGTTTAAAAGTCTTTAATCTCCTTGGTTAAGTTTAGTCTGAAGTATTTCTTTTTGCTATTATCAATGGAATTGTTTTTCAGTTTCCTTTTGGATTGCTTATAGAGGAAGATCTGATATTTGCATGCTGATCTTGTATTGGACAATTTTGCTGAATTTGTTTATGGTCTTAATCTGTAGAGTGGGGGGAAATATTTAAGGCTTTACATATATAAGATCATGCCATCTGTTAACAGAAGTAATATTCTTTTTTTCAGCTTCTATGTCTTCTATTCCTTTTTCTTGTTTAATTGCTTGGGCTAGAAGTTCCATTACTATGAATAGAAGTGAATAGAAGTGGTAAAAGTGGACACCCTTGCCTTTTCTTCTGATTTTAGAGGAAGCATTTCCCACTTTTTATTGTATATAACATTGGCTGTGAGTTTTGAATAATGTCCTTTATTATATTGAAATTATTCCTTCTATTCCTAGGTGGTTTTTTTTTTTAGCAGTTTGATCATAAGTGTGAATTGTCAAATGCTCTTTCTGCATTAGTTGAGATGATCATATGATTTTTTTCATTCTTCAATGTGGTGTATTACATTGACTCCATGCTTTTAATATATAGGGTTAAAAATATTTTCAAATAGAGTCCAGGCTAAAGGAAGCTTTGATATGTGGTCTCATTGCTATGTGTGCACATAGACAAGGCATTTTTGCTTTTCCTTCTGAGAAGTACCCTTGATTTCTAGGCTTCTATCTTTTGCTCCTCACTTGCTTTGTGGCATCCTCATGAAAATATTCTGAAGTGTAGAAATACTTATATTACTTCTTAAGAAAGATCATAGAAGGTTAAAACTGAAAATGACTTCAGAGTTTATTTTGTCTACCTGCCACAAGCATACAGAGCTTGCTGTTAAAAAATGCCATTGAAGTATATTTCAACAGTCCAGGTTTCATATTTCATTATATGTTTAAGGCTTGGTACATACATAAGAACAGAGAAAAGTGATTGTGTATATGGACTAGCTGTGAGTAGATTAAAAACTATTCCACTTCAACTAGAAATGTTTCTTCTCAGTTTTACTTTTATGAAATCTATTTTATTGGTGCATGCTAATCAAAAAAAGACAATTTATCAAAAATGTTTCACTTATCTCATTGAATCCTTCAAAACAATTCAGTGAGGTAGATATTATAATTCCCAATAGACATATACAGGCCAAAAGTGACTACCAAATAGTGGTCAAAAAGACATGTGGAGAATTCTACAAAGGATAGGATTACAACTTGGGAAAGGAGTTAAAAGTGTAAGTTACATTGTATAGAATATGAGGATTAGACACTTAAATGCAAACAAAAATTTTAAAAGGGATTTATTAGTATTAGCATTGTAATAAAAAGAACCATGTGAAGACATGACCTTAAATAGAAAAATCATCCTGGCTCTATTACCAAAGGAACCTGGAAACTAACAGCTGGGTCATTCACAGAAGTCCTTACTATGTACTCTGATTTCCCAGATTTGGGATCCTAATTCTATTTTCCATTAGAAGTGGTTTGTGAGTATTGGATTTTATATTTTACTGGAAGGAAAAGCAAGGTGGGTATGAAATACTTTACAAAAAAAGGTGAGTCTATGGAGGGCTCAATCCATGATGAATACTGGAAAAGAGAGTAATTAATATTAAGTGCCCAAAGGAAGGAGAAGGCGATGGCACCCCACTCCAGTACTCTTGCCTGGCAAATCCCATGGACAGAGGAGCCTGGTAGGCTGCAGTCCATGGGGTGGCAAAGAGTTGGACACGACTGAGCGACTTCCATTTCACTTTTCACTTTCATGCATTGGAGAAGGAAATGGCAACCCACTCCAGTGTTCTTGCCTAGAGAATCCCAGGGACGGGGGGAGCCTGGTGGGCTGCCGTGTGTGGGGTCACACAGTCAGACACAACTGAAGTGACTTAGCAGCAGCAGCAGCCCAAAGGAAATCATAATAAAATGAAAGAAGACAAGCATGGCAAATATTCCATTCTGTCTTTTATTCCCTGAGGGCACATTGATTCAAAAAGGTGCTGGTAAATAAGCTACTGAAATGCTTGAGGTTCCCTCTATCCTCACCAAGAAAATGGAAATGAAAGGATTTATGGTAACTGAGGCAGGATGAGGTTGCCAGCACAGAAGGGATGGACACCATGGAGATTGTCTGTTTGAAAATGGAAGAATTTTGCTGGTATGTCAGTACTGTTAGGGAGAGGTGAGTTTTTCTTTTCACCATCCATCAGAGATGCAGGTAGGGTCATGAACTGTACCTTGTTGCAAGCTCGCCATCAAGGTTTGCATACCTGAGTATTGGTTCTAAGCTGCAAGCTGGCCCTTGTCCCTAGACCTAGGGTTCCCACATTTCTTTAGGGGAATATGCACATACCTTAAGGGCTTCCCTAGTGGCTCAGTGGTTAAAAAAAAATCCTGCCTCCAATGCAGGAGACAAAAGTTTGATCTCTGAGTTGGAAAGATCGCCTGGAGAAGGACATGGCAACCCACTCCAGTATTCTTTCCTGGGAAATCCCATGGACAAAGGAGCCTGGCAGGTTATAGTCCATGGGATTGCAAAGAGTCTGCCATGACTGAGGGACTAAATAACAACAACACGTACCTTAAAGCAACAGAAATTTACTCAGGCAAGGGACCCCACTGGACTAGAGGGATTAGAACTTTCTGGGGACATATATACCAGGTTGTCACCCTGCTTATTTAACTTCTATGCAGAGTACATCATGAGAAATGCTGGACTGGAAGAAACACAAGCTGGAATCAAGATTGCCAGGAGAAATATCAATAACCTCAGATATGCAGATAACACCACCCTTATGGCAGAAAGTGAAGAGGAGCTAAAAAGCCTCTTGATGAAAGTGAAAGAGGAGAGTGAAAAAGTTGGCCTAAAGCTCAACATTCAGAAAACGAAGATCATGGCATCCGATCCCTTCACTTCATGGGAAATAGATGGGGAAACAGTGTCAGACTTTATTTTTGGGGGCTCCAAAATCACTGCAAATGGTGACTGCAGCCATGAAATTAGAAGACATTTACTCCTTGGAAGAAAAGTTATGACCAATCTAGATGGCATATTCAAAAGCAGAAACATTACTTTGCCGACTAAGGTCTGTCTAGTCAAGGCTATGGTTTTTCCTGTGGTCATGTATGGATGTGAGAGTTGGGTTGTGAAGAAGGCTGAGCACTGAAGGACTGATGCTTTTGAATTGTGGTGTTGGAGAAGACTCTTGAGAGTCCCTTAGACTGCAAGGAGATCCAACCAGTCCATCCTGAAGGAGATCAGCCCTGGGATTTCTTTGGAAGGAATAATGCTAAAGCTGAAACTCCAGTACTTTGGCCACCTCATGTGAAGAGTTGACTCATTGGAAAAGACTCTGATGCTAGGAGGGATTGGGGGCAGGAGGAGAAGGGGACGACCAAGAATGAGATGGCTAGATGGCATCATGGACTCGGTGGACATGAGTCTGAGTGAACTCTGAGAGATGGTAATGAACAGGGAGGCCTGGCATGCTGCGATTCATGGGGTCGCAAAGAGTCAGACATGACTGGGCAACTGAACTGAACTGAAAGCCCCACCCTGTGATTCCCTCCCCTCTGACTTGGTCAGAGCTGACTGTAACTACCCCTGTCAAGAAGCACACTTCTCACCAACTTAATTGGCTAGGGTATCACTTTTTGCAACAATGGAAATAATAGTCCACTAAACCAGCATGAAGTATCTGGTTTCCAAAAGGAACTTTTCATACAAACTTAAAAAAATTGAAAATGAGACATTATGATTTAAGTGATGAAAGTGGAAAATTAAATCATTGTACAGCCTCCCCTCCCTAAGTCCCTAGTTTCCTGGTGTAGATAAAACAATTCCACCAAATTCCGATGAGCTACTGAAGGAGATCAGTATTGTCAATAAAAGAAGTTAACTTGAAGAGAGCTATTGATATCTTGTGTTGTATTAATGGGGGAATTAAAAGTGTATGAAAGGCCAGTGATTCAAAGCAAACTTATTTTTTTCTGTAATGTGCCTAAGCTAGCCATGAAGAATCACCTTTGTTTTGTGTCAAATGCAGTCGATTGCTGTGACTTCATTGGGAAAGTTGCTGAGAAGTACCGTTGTCCAGGGAGGGAGAGCTATTAATCTGAGGCTGACTGTCCTAGACACGAACTCCAGTTCCCACACCATGCTAGGTGTTCTTTGCTGTGAAGTGATGAGAAATTATACTCCCCTATCTTTGAATAGCTCGCAGTCTGTTTTGGGAATTGAGACACAAGAAGGTGAGGAAATAGAATGTTTCTCAGTCAATAGAGACACTGCTCTAAAGCTTTGCTGTGCCCCCCTCATGGGACTAATTGCTCCCTTTTTGTTACTTCCATTAGCATTTTATGGGTGCTGTTATATGACTACTGCTTTTATGGTAGTTCTTACATGATCATTGCTCCCCTGTTAGTTTGTGATGCCCTCGAGGGTAGTGACTGCACTCCACTGCCTGCGGAGCCCTGGGAACCCTGATCTGTGCTTCCTGAGCTGAGGGACTTCACTGACAAAAGGATGAGCCCGTGACAAAGGTTATGAGAAACCAGATGAACAAGGTATAAAATACACTTCTCTCAGTTACCAGGCCACTCTTGTTCCCTAACCGCCCAGCCTCAGGTTTTCTGGGCCTATTTCTACAGCTGTCCCATTCAGTTGATCAGTTGCGTTTTCAACTTCCAAATAAATGTGCCTTTACTTCAGGATGTGCAGAGTTGAGTTTCCCTTGCTTGAAACTATTACTGAACCACATGCATTTTGGCTTGCCGAGCAGCAAGCCAAAACCCCGAGACACTGAGGTTTGCAACAAAGAGCCAGTTCACCCTGAATGCAAGGGGCTCAGGGTATTTATGGGATAATGACTAAAGCAGCTGGACAGGCTGAAGGGGTGGGGAAGGTGGGGGAAGGTGATTTGGAAATAGGTGGAGAGTGTCATTCTGTGCAGGTGTGACTAAGCCACAGGCCTCTGCATGTTCAAACATGGAGGTGCTTAGTGTGACTTAACCATGGTGTTTTTGGTCTTCTGACGTCAAGTCATGGACACTCGCTCATGCCCAGCTGGAGGATCAGTGGTCCTATCCAGCCTTAAGCAGCTCAGCTCCAACTGGACACGGTTGATTCCAAGTTCCTGGAAAACAACTCAGGCAAACAGCTTATTGTTTAGGCCAGCACTCCCCAGCCTTTTTGGGACCAGGGACCAGTTTCATGGATGTCAATTTTTCCATGGACCAGGGTTGGGGGTGAGGTGGGGAGTGGTTTGAGGATGATTCTGTTGCTAGTTGTAAAGAACCCACCTGCCAATGTAGGAGATGTAAGAGATGCGGGTTGGATCCCGGGGTCAGGAAGATGCCCTGGAGGAGGGCATGGCAACCCACTCCAGTATTGCTGCCTGGAGAATCCCATGGACAGAGGAGCCTGGTGGGCAATAGTCCATGGGGTCACAGAGAATCAGACATGACAGAAGCGACTTAGCACACACTCATAAGGAATGAACAGCCTAGATCCCTCACATGTGCGGTTCACAGTAGGATTCATGCTCCTATGAGAATCTAATGCCGCCAGCCATCTGACAGGAGGCGGAGCTGAGGCAGTAATGCAAACAATGGGGAGCGACTGTGAATACAGACGAATCTTTGCTTGCGCACCCACCACTCCCCTCCTGTGCAGCCCGGTTCATAACAGGTCAGGTATGCTGTTTGCAGTAGGTGCTCAGGCGTCAGGTGGAGTGAGTGCTTAGGAGGCATACTTGCTTTACTTCCTTAGTGTTGTGCTCCCTGTGATCTGTGGTCTTGCTGCTGGATTGGATTTGCAGCCTCAGACCTGGAGGGCTTTCTCACAGTAACATTGGACAGATTGGAACTGATTTCAGGGTTTCCCTTAAATATTCCTGCCAGCTGGCACTGGACAGTGCTAGCAAACTCCAGAAAAGACCCCTAGGAACACAGTTTGTTGTTCAGTCACTAAGTCATGTCCAGCTCTTTGTGACCCCAATGGACTGCAGCACACCAGATTGCTCTGTCCTCCACTATTTCCCAGAGCTTGCTCAAATTCATGTCCACTGAGTCAGTGATGCTATCCAACCATCTCATCCTCTGTCATCCCCTTCTCGTCCTGCCCTCAATCTTTCGCAGCATCAGGATCTTTTCCAATGAGTCAACTCTTTGCATCAGGTAGCCAAAGTATTGGAGCTTCAGCTTCAGCTCTTCCAATGAATATTCAAAGTTGATTTCCTTTAGGATTGACTGGTTTGATTTCCTTGCAGTCCAAGGGATTCTCAATAGTCTTCTCCAACACCACAATTGGAAAGCATCAATTCTTTGGCACTCAGCCTTCTTTATGGTCCAACTCTCACATCCATACATGAGTACTGGAAAGATCATAGCTTTGAGTACATGGACCTTTGTCAGCAAAGTGATGTCTCTGGAGTTGAATAAATTGGGTTCCTTCCTCACAGAGAGGGACACTGCACACCTTGGGGCCAAGTGGAGAATCTGAGTCAGAGAAATGCCTTGTGCAGAAAGTTAACAGAGCAGGCATGAGCCTGCTATTCTTTCAAAACCCTGTTTGCCAGCCTGCTCTTTGGCCTTCATCTGGGAATCCAGTTTGGGAGTGTTACCCCCATTTCCACACTGACAAAAGTGGCGTACTGTGCTTCAGCTCTCTGTGCCGGCAATAAGGTTGATGCTGAGCACTGGTCTGTGTTCAGGGAGTCTGGAATGTTGGTACATGCTAGACAGGAAGTGCCTGTGTAAGCAGCCCCAATAAAACCATGGGCCGCTGAATCTCTGTGATTTCCTGGTGACGGCATGTCACAGGTGTTGACATAGCTCAGCTGATCCTGAAGGAATTAAGCACATGCTGTGTGAGTCAGTGGGAGAGGACTCTGAAAGTTGGAGCTTGGTTTCCCCTGGACTTCACTGATCCACTTTTCCACTGGCTGATTTTATATCTTTTCACTGTACCCAATCTCAGCCATGACTATGACTACATGCTGGGTCCTGTGAGTCTTAGTGTATCCCCAGACTTGGGAGTAGTCCTGAGAATCCCTGACATATTTTACTTGGGCTTTGTTTGACCTTGAGGTGGGCTTCCCAGGTGGCTCAGAAGTAAAGAATCTGTCTTTACAATGCAAGAGACACAGGTTTGATCACTGGGTTGGGAAGATCCCCTGGAGGAGGAAATGGAAACCTGCTACAGTATTTTTGCCTGGAGAATCCCATAGACAGAGGAGCCTGGTGGGCTACAGTCCATAGGGTCACAAAGAGTTGGACACAACTGAGCATGCATGTGAGGACCTGAGTGCACACTCACAGAGCCTGGAGCATTGTCATACAAGCACACCCACAGCACAAACTGAACTGGAGGTCTGTGACCTTGGAAAGGGTATAAAGCAGTGAGACTTGGCACTGGGTGGCGTAAACCAGGAAGCAGCAGTCATTCTGGGAGTGGGTGTTGAGATAAACCTTAGTAAGGGGAAGGACGATGAGAACAAAGCCAAAGCTGTAATTGATAAAGAAGCAGCAATTGCTTACATAAGCTGAGAGGGGGGAGATTTTTTTGTTTGTGACTTGGGTGATGTTGGTGTTTTGTCACTGTTCAGATATGACTGCAGAGGACTCTTGTTTTTGTTTGATCTATCGTGATCACGGGGTGATCTTGACTGATGTGGCTGTTCTGTGAAACCATTCATGTTCAACAGGAGAACACCAGGGCCTGGCTGGGAGGGACTGCCAGCTCCTTGATGACAAGGAGCTCTTTTTCTTTTTCTCAACAGTAATTCAATATGAAACAGTTTCTTCTATAAGAAGGCCTCAGCTTTCACTTATATGGGAAAATTGTTTCTCCATCATGATTTAGGCCTTGATAATTATGATGTCTCCAATTTCCTGTATCTGTTGAGTGAAAATCCTACTTAAGTGGAGACAGTGACGCTGGAGGAGTTTTGACCCATAGGCTGCAGATCAGATAACTTTGCTCTGTGTAATAGCTGCTCTCAGTGTCCTGCTTCCCTCTGGTCAGTTGGCTTTCCTGCATGCAGCTAAATCTAATTTCATGACTTCTGTCACTGGCACTTACTTCAACAGTCTTGTGTTGAGAATACAGTCCTGTGCATTTTAAGGCAGCACTGCTACCCAAGCCCATTCACAGCTCCCTTTTCCTAAAACCCGAAGTGAGGAGTGTGGCTCTAGCGATCTCTGCAGGTGGTCATTGCAAGACCTAGCACTATTTTTTTTTCTTTTTGGCCTACAGTTGCTTTACAATGTTGTGTTAATTTCTGCTATACAACAATGTGAGTCAGTTACACATTTACATATAAACACTCTTTTTTAGATTTCCTTCCTCTTTAGGTCACCACAGATCATTGAGTAGAGTTCCCTGTGCTATACAATAGGTTCTCATTAGTTATTTTATATGTAGTAGTGTATATATGTCAATTGGAATCTCCCAATTTGTCTTACCACTCACCTTGGTAACCATAAGTTTGCTCTCTACATCTGTGACTCTATTACTGCTTTGCAAATAAATTCATCTGTACCATTTTTTTCTAGAGTCCACATTAAAGTGGTATTATATGAGATTTGGTTTTCTTTTTCTTATTTCACTGTACACCATCTGTAGGTCCACCCACATCTCTACAAATGGCACTATTTTGTTCATTTTTAATGGCTGAGTAATATTCATCATGTACATGTACCACATCTTCTTAATCCACTCTTCTGTCAATGGACATCTAGGTCATTTCCATGTCCTGGCTATTGTAAATAGTGCTGCAGTGAACACGAGTGCATATATCCTTTTGAATTCTGTTTTTCTCCAGATGTGAACCCTGGAATGGGATTAAGACCCAGCACTTTTTGACTCCAACCTGCAGCTTCAGGGGCCTTCCGCCCACATCTTTGACCTTTGTTCCAGGCATAGGTAGGATTCCTTTTGCAATTCATCTTGGAAAAGAAGGAACTGCCCCTTTCTTTCTGTTCATGTGAATATTCCACCTCTCCCCAGTGCTCCTCTTTCCACGCCTGAGCAAGGCTGCAGGTGCAGCAGCTAAGAAATTATTCTACCTCCAAAAGGGATGCTCTCCTGCAGGTGGTTGTAAGAGCATCTTCAGAGAGCTCTCTCCCTTGGTTTGGGAAGGAATCAGGTCCAGGAGCTTCACCACTTCCTGGATGAAAGCGCATCACGTCTTTAAACCTGTATCCTTCATCATGGCCTCTTTGATGTCTTCTGACATGGGAGTTGTTGAACTGGTGGGGCCCCACTCAGTGCATCTTCTGGGGGCAGAATAAAACTTCCAGAAGTCGGTGGTCCTCTGAGCTTAAGATACGGAGACCTGATACCTTTCTCTGCAGTGAATTCTGACTACTAGTTCTGAGGAGGGATCCCATGCAGTACTTAATACCAGTCATTCAGATTTCATCAGTCAGGAGTTGTCGAGGACAAGATCTGAATATTAGGGAGCCTGATTACAATTTTGACAAAACCTCTTAATTTGTCCTGTCCAAAACAGGAACCACTAGTGCTTATAGCTCCTGAGCCCTGGGCATGTGACTAGTCTGTATTGAAATGTGCTGTGTTGATAAAACACACACTGGATTCCAAAGACAATCTTCACCAGCACTTGTTGTTTGGGCTTTTTTTTGATGATAGCCATTGTGACAGGCATTGTTATAATATTTTTCTATTTTGGGTTAAATAAGCTGTGTTATTGCGATTAATTTTACCTATTTATTTTTCATATTTCTATTTATAAATTTTATTTATGGCTGTGCTGGGCCTTCATTGCTGTGCTTGGGCTTTCTCTAGTTGCAGCGAGCAGGGGCTAGTCTTCATTGTGATGCTTCAGCTTCTTATTGCAGTTGCTTCTCTTATTGCAGAGCGTGGGCTCTAGGGTGCTCAGGCTCAGTAGTGTGTCCCACAGGGTTCTTCCTGGAGCAGGGATTGAACCCTGTCCCCAGCGTAAGCAGGCTGATTCTTATCTGCTGTCCCACCAGGGAAGTCCATCATAGAAAATTGATGCACTTAGGTTAATCCTATATTAAGCTGGGTAGTTAAATAAACATAATACCTCACTACCCAAATTAGTGGGTAGCGGAGGATTCTCTCTGAGTTTCTCATGCAAGTATCTCTTGTCTGTGCTCCGTTCCTCACTGAAGATCCCTAGCCCACAGCAAAGTTAATACACGCTCATGCATTGAAGACAGTCTCAGAAAAATCCAGATGACCACGTTCATCTAACTCTGAGTGACAAGCAGGGCTCCCTATCAAGATAAGTGTCCACTGTGTGAGCGATAGCCTTGAAAATTAAATGGAATTGTCCATCTCAGCCTTAAATCACGGCTCGAGGTACACACCAAAATTACAGTTCTGCAGAAACCAGTGTCTTGACAGGAGGGAGAGAGGACCCTTCCACGTTATCATGGAATCACATCTAACAACATGTGATCTCTCTTCCTGAACTTATGCAGCACAGCCAGTTGTCGCCATGATTCCACTCCGTATTTCCCTCCTGACCTTTCATCTTTTGTATTCTTGTCAATTTTCCTCGGGAAGCATTTCTATTATCGTGGGGGTGTGTATGTCACGAAAGCACGTTCCACATCAGGCTGAAAATTATGGCTGCAAAGCCTGCTTAAATTACACTCTAATAGTATGTTCTTGGAAGTCATTACGAATTTGGGTCCTCCTAACCTTTGCCACTGGGGATCACATAGCATAGCTCAACGTTTCTGTTGCTGCATTTTATAGTGGTGGTAATGTAAGAATTTACTGGGGACTTTATATACAGAGACAAAAGCATGCCACTTTATGAAGCTATTAAACACCATGGATTTTCCCACATGAGAGATCAAGCTTATTGTATTTCCCAAGTCTCCCAGCGGTCCCTCCCCTTCGCCCCGCCCAGCATAGCTCCATTGTGTGAGACAGTGTGGTTGGCCCAGCAGTCCCTCAGCCCAGGGTTCTCAGCATCTGACTGCGACCTGGTGAGATCCCCAATGCGTAGCCATCAGAGATGGCTCACCCCTCTGTCACCAGGCTTGTTACTGCAGGACACCTGGCCTCTGTGCAGGAGAGGTTATTATATTTCCTTCTGACAGTTGAAGCTTTTCAAGGGCCAACAATGCCATTTTTTTATAGCAGTTAAAAACATGACAAGCTGAGAGCAATGTGCTTTTGTGTATGGACAGCCAGACATTTTCAGCCAGAGATGGCAGTTAGCTGCATGATCAAAATTCTAACTTGAAACTCCCAGGGTTCTCAAATTAGATGCTTATCTTCTCTTTTAGGGAGTGAGGCTTCATTTAAAACAAAAATTTCTAATGGGGAAAATATGGTTTCACTCCCCAAATGCGTTTGCTGTGGAAATGACAGGCTGCTGAGATAGATGAGACATTTGCATAGAAAATCATCAAATAGTATACCTTTCTGTTCATCAGATCTGAAAATTTGGACCCACTTCCATGTGGGGTGGGGAGACAGTCATTCTCATTAAGGCTCTCTTTCGGGTAATTTAGTTCTTCAAGTCAATTGTGGTTTATGGAAATGACCAAGAGGTTTCTTTGGATTTCAAGATTTGTGTGTGTGTGTTTTTAAATTAAGAGTTCTCTGAATCTGGAGGTATTTACTGTGTGGTTTTAGTCGCTGATATAACTCTAAAAATATGTGAGGCTGCCTCTGAGATATAAATCATTCAACCGCCAAATTCCTCATTTCTTCTTCGATTAGGAGAGGTAAGTTTCTGTCTAACAGTGGGCCAGTAAGCGGGCCAAGGTACTGCGGCGACATCAGCTCCTCTAGATGGAAACAGCAGCTCACTGTCTAGAAAAAGGGGGGTATTAATCATGCATGGTTAAATCCCAGTCGGGCAGAGACTTATGACCTCTTGGATGGACAGTGCACCAACGACATGAAAAGTTGGCTTCTAATTCATTGAGGGTAACAAAGCACAAGAGTCCACTCGGGATATGTATGTACTTACGACTCGTTCACATTGTTGGACGACAAGAACAAACACAAAATTGTAAAGCAGTTTTCCAATTAAAAAAATAAAAGAAAGTTAAAAAAAAATCCACTCATTGACCTTGGCTTCTTCATGCGCTTTGCATGGGACCTAGGCTGTGGCCCTGTGAGCACATGGGAATATACCCATGCTGGGTATATTCAACGGATTGGACTTAATAATCTTCATTCTCATCAGTGTTCCTGGGAACTTCATGTTCACAGTGAGTCTGTCTGAGGCAGGGAGAGCTCAGAGCTGGACGGAGTTGTAAGACTGCAGGGTGGACTGGCTTCCACTGACTGATACTTGCTGGCAGGATGCTCTCGGGGGAATCAAGGTGCTGTATGAAGGACAGACATGGTGAACAGGAAATGTGAGATATTTTAAGGTCCATCTCCTGAAAAAATTAACTTAAAAGAAAGTGAAATGATGGAGGCCCTGACCTGAGTCTCCAAGCATGATTGAGGCAGGCAGGTCTTTGAAGCATATGTCATAAAACCTCCCAGTGTTGGGAGGGACTTGGAATGTAATGATGTGTCAATTTTTAGAACTTTCTTGTTACTTCTTAGCTGCTGCACACGAATCTGGTAAACTAGAAGCACAAAGAGGAAAATACAAAGCACTAAATGCTCTAAGTTAAGTGCACAGAGAACTGTGTGCTCAGAAAAGCATCCTCTCTTTGGCTTGTGGAAATTTCTAGACCCCTGGTATCCATGTCCTGATACCACTGTTCTTTTGGCTGTTTCCACCTCTGTCTTTGCACCTACCTTTAGCTGTCGAGACTCACAAAGCCCTGGCTCCTTACACCCCCCCAAAGCCGCCCATGTATCTGATCACCCCTGGAAGGGCGAATTCAGTCCTCCCTTGCTCACTCAATTACTCACATGCTTGGGAATGTGGGCAGTTGGATTCAAGGAGAAATGAGAGGAAAATAATTTTTAATTTCAAAGAGAATCTGAGATATCTCTATGCTGCAAATATATGAATACAGTACAATTTATGAGGTGCTGGAAAATATACTACATTACACAGTCCAATTTCATGCAACCCATGGAGTTCCAAATGCCCTTTAGAGTGTTGGAAGCCAACATGTACAAATACAATTTTAAATAGAGGATAACTAAATGGGTGTGATTACTCTGTTCAGAGCCTGCTAACGAATTCTCAAGAACATAGGGTTGTCAAGGTAATGTCTGGGAAGGTGGCAGAAACTGTCATTAAGCCAAGTGGAAAAAATCAACCCGATCAGCGTCATATTCCAGGAATTCTCAAGCTAAAAGAAATTCCTGGACACCTCTCGGAGTGCTTTTGTGTTCTCTTCCCTTTCATCCTTCAGCTCTTTTTTCCATTTCCCCATAGATGACCAAATGAAATAGAATGTTCCCCAAGAAAAGTCATTTAAAGAATTTGAGTTCAGGGTCAGTCTTTTTTATTTTTTATTTTTTATTTTTCCATCCATGAGTCTTTCTTTTAGTTTATACCCTCTGGGCTGATTCAAATTAGAAGAGTATTTTGGACTCTGTGCGGAGGACACATGGTAGAATAACCTAAATTGGAAATGCATGTTTTATGATAACAGACATTTCCACTCTTGCTGGGCATTTCCAATTGCCAGAGAGCACCTCTATGACACGAACTAATCCACAGACCCTCTGGAGACTCGGCAGAGAAACTGAGGCCATGAAAGTGATTACAGGGCCATTAAGTATAAATGGTGGAAAAGAAATTACATTTGAATTTTTTTCATGTTCTGCTTTTATATAAATTACCTAAGACAATGGAAAGAAAAGACCATCTGGGTTTGGATTTCATAAAATGAGAGTCACATCTGCTCTGGTATGTCATGTAAATATTCCCTCATTAGAGAGTTCAGTCTATGAAACACTTTTGGTCTAAAAAGCATTAAGAAAAAAGGGGGAGAGATGGATTTTCATGAATGTTGATTATTTTTAAATCCCCAGTCCTAAATATTAACTGGCAAACACCTCAGAAGATTGTATAGGGCTTTATTTTTAGAAAATAAGATACCTTATTCTGTGTATACTTTGGCCAGGGAATGCACATTTCCTTTTTATTTGTTGAACAGGAGATTTGGTGCTTTTTTCACCCAAGACCAGGGGCTGCTTGTGTTTAGCCCAGCTTTTAAAAAGGGCTGAGGATGGCAAGGTGTACATTCGTAGGTACATCCTTTGGCTTCAGCAATGTGAGATGAATGTTTCTAGCCATATTAATTATTTCGCTTTCCAATAATCTCTTTGCCTCCTCTTTTTTCTAACCTTCTGTCTCTTGGCTCCATCACCTTTATGTTGGTTCAACCTTAAACTTCATGTGATAGCAAGATGGTGACAGCAGATCTAGACTTTTGCATTGTTTTAGGTTCAAGCCCATGAGGAAGAGCAAGCGGTGCCTTTTCAGAATCTTGGTGATGTGAATGGGAGATGTGCCTGTCCTAAAATAAATCAGTAATCACAAAGCCTAGGGCATGTAGTATTCTGATTGGCCAAGGTCTAATCACATGCCCCACACCTGAATCGTGGAAGTCCTACCCAGAACCTGTGGGCCAAGGAAAAAGAGATGATCCCTGTAATAGGCAGTTTCTGAGGTGGCTCCTTGCCATCCTTGCCTTCTGGTATTTATGCCTTTGTGTATTCTTGTCCCCTTGAGTCAAGGTTGGACCTGGTCTCTCGCTTCTAACCAATAGAATAAAGGAAAGGTGATGGTATGTTATTTTTGTGACTATATTACATAAGACAGTGACTTCTTTATTGTTCTCAGACTCTCTCTATTGGCTTCTGAACTTTTTCACTTTGAAGCAAGCTGCCATTTTGGAGGAGCCCATATGGCAAAGAACTGAGGGCAACCTCCAGCCAATAGTGGTTGAAGGAAAGAGGCCATTAGTCTAAGCACTCTCTAGGAACTGAATCCTCCCCTCAACCATGTGACCCTGTAAGCACATCCTTTCCCAGTCAAGCCTTCAGATGATGCCTCAACCTTGGCCAGTCACTCACTTGGAGACTTGGGGCAGGGCATGAAGCAGAGGACCCAGCTAAACTGTGCTCAAACTCCTGAAACTATAACGAAACTATAACGTTTGTTTTCTGCTGCCAAGTTTGTAGTGACTTTTAATGCAGCAATAGACAGCCAGAGGGATGCAGGATGCAGGTGCTGGAGAAGGGTAGTGTGTGAAAATGTGGTTGAGGTTTGTTTTAATCATATAGTACAATAAGATACACATACACAGAAATGCCAGTCACAGATATTTTGAGACTTGAGTCATGATATAACACAGAGGGCCACACTGGGAAAGAGCAGAGCTGGTTAAGAGGTGAAGGGCTAACGAAAAACCGTGGACAAAAGACTTGGTTGTGGTTTTCACAGCAAGAAGGGACAAGGCAGGATAAACACACTTGGGTTGGGCTAGTTTAAGTAATTTCAGGGACTTTCAGGGTAATGTACCACCTCTAGTTGCTCAGTAGCTGGCCCTGGGGTGATATTAGGGTGGAGGGATTGTCTTAGTTCCAGCTAGGTGCTGTAACAGGATCCCTTAGACCAGGTGGCTTATAAACAACAGAAATTTATTTCTCACTGTTCTGGAAGCTGTAAGTCTGAAATCATAGTTACCAGTACAGTCAGATTCTGGTTAGGGCCCTCTTCTGGGTTGCATACACACATGGTGGGAGGGACTAGAGATCTCTTAGGGGTCTCTTTGTAAGGGCACTAATAAAATCCATGAGGACCCCACCCTCATGACCTTATTACCTCCCAAGGGTCACACCTCCTAATAACAGGTTGGGGATTAGGATTTCACATTTGAATTTGGAGGTAGTGCATAAACACTCAGATAGTGACAGGGATAGTGGCTCAATCAAGGAGGCATTTGGCAAGTATGGGCTGTTCATTGGTTGCTTTGCTGGAATTACCTTTGGTACAGAGTCTTTCAGGATTATGTGTGCATGCTCAGTTATCTCCAACTCTTTGTGACCCCGTAGACTGGAGCCCTGCAGTCTCCTCTGTTCATGAGATTTCTCAGGCAAGAATACTATAGTGGGTTACCATTTCTACTCCAGGGGATCTTCCCAGTGTAGGGATTTAACCCCTATCTCCTGCATTGGCAGGTGGGTTCTTTACCACTGAGCCACCTGGGAAGCCCTCTTTCCAGGATCAACAGCCTCCAAATGTTGAAGCACCATGGAATATAGAAAATCAACACACAATTCATACAAGTAGGTGAAGTTCGGGCAGCAGAACAACAGCTGCCCACCACAGCACCTGATAGGCATGAATTCATTGTCTCAACAGTCTTGGGAAGTGGGTAGAAATTGCTTTCCCTGTATTTTTGTAAGGTGAAAATATAACAGCAGAGAGAAACAACCTGCTCAAAATCAGTAAGTCAGAATAACAAGATGAAAATGAGACTTAATAGGATGGAATGTGCTATTGGCAGAGCATGGTTTAACCTTAAGTTGTGTGAGTGTGATTGCTTCCTAGTCTCTGCATAGTTGGTAATAGTCAGGGGATTTCAGATTTTAGATTTTAGGTGCTCTGAAGCAGGAACTTTCTCAATATGAACTGCTGATCTGTACCAAGCAGCCACACAAGGGAACTGAAGAATCAACCAAACTGCCTGACCCAGTACTAACATGTCATGGTCGCTCATTGTCAGTCCTGCCTGCCCTCCCTGGCCAGCCCCTGGGGCTGCCACTGTGTTTTCTTCCTGGAGCAGTTTCTGGGCCAGTCCCAACCAGGGCTGAGATTGTCTGTGTTGAGTCTACCGGTGACATGATCCAGAAGTGGTTTTCCTTTCCCTGACCCAGCTTCTGCATTGCCAGGGCTGGGTCATTCACCCCTCATGACTCCTATGTTCTAACTTTGGCAGCTCAGCATGTATGCCTTGGCAAATGCCTGGTTTCCCCGCCAAGAATTTCATTTTCCTGCCTGAGTAGTGTCCCTGGCGCATGGTACTCCTGCAAAAAACTAAGAACTCCTGTTTTTAGGGATGCAGTCTACAAGGGCAGGGGCTGTACCAGATGGGTTTTAAGGGCTCTTCATGCCTTGAAAAGACTCTACATTTTGTTGTTTTTTGCTCGATCTTATATCATGGTATTTCTCATTCTTATGTTCTCTCTTATTGATTGCAGCCTTTTTGAGATCAATGACTACATAGTTTTAGTTTTAAAACATATCTAAAGCCCTTAGAGTTTTAATAGTTCTTTCTTTTGAAATGGAAATGGTTTTAGGAAAAGCAACAGTCCAAAGAAAAGTAATCTTAGAAATAAACAGATCCTTTTATTTTTAGAAAAATGTCCCCTTTTATATTGCTCTTTTATATTTCTCTTGTATGACAAACTCAATGAGCACAGAATTCCATTGGCCTGGGCTGTGTCTAATGATGACGGTAATTGTGTTTCAGTTAAAAGCAGACCATCTCACAAAAAAAGGCAAAGGTGTCCATTAACATTGCTGATTACTTCCAGCACATTCTGGAGGTTGTAGTCAAGATTAGAGTCATATTGCTTAGTTTTATTTTTAATATAATGATTGAAAGTGTTCATGCTGCTTAATAGAATGGAATGACCCCAAATATTATTTATTTATATTTTAATTTTTATTTAAAATTAAAAATAATTAATTTATTCATTTTTGGCTGCTCTGGGTCTTCATTGCTCTGTGCAGACTTTCTCTAGTTGTGGTGTTTTGGGTCTAGAGAGTGCAAGCTTCAGTAGTTGTGGCTTAAGGGCTCAGTAGTTGTGGTGCACAGGCTTAGTTTCTCCTCAGCATGTGAGATCTTCCTAGACCAGGGATTGAACCTGTGTCCCCTGCATTGGCAGACAGATTCTTAACCATTGCGCTATCAGGAAAGTCCCCATATACTGTTAACATAGAGGAGGAGTTGGCAAAATCCTACAGCCTTTAGGCAAAATCTGGCCCTCTGCTTATATCTGTAAATAAAGTTTTATTGGAACACTGCCATGATCATCTGTTTACATATTGTCTAGGGCTATTTGTGCACTACAGTGACAGCACTGAGTAGTTGTGACAGAGACTATGTGGCTGGCAAAACCAAAAATATTTCTCTTTGTTACTTTATAGAAAACATTTGCAAATGCCACACCTTAACATTAAGGGCAGTTAATAAAGTCTAAGCTTTTATTTTGTTCTGTATTTCATTTCATTTCACTTTCTTTTATGATGCTCATTTCCTTTTGAGCAATGAGCAATTTGGTGGTTTTTCAGCCCATTTATATGATACCTTCTGCTCAAGAATTTTAAGTCCGTTTGCTTATAGGTTTGTACATCTGGCACAAGGCTTATAAGCTCTTTCTAGACTCAGAGAGGTTAATTTGCCTTCATAAAGTTGCACATTTGGATGGTAATGGGAGCCCAGAAGAGAGCTCAGGTTTACAGTTCAAATCCAGGCCCCATGTAATGACCATTTGTGTTTGAAGTTGTGATTCCTACATTGCACCAAAGCCTGTATAAAAGGAAAATATTTAGTCAACTAATTGGTTTTCTGTTTACCATCTAACCAGATTAATAATGATAGCAAAATCAACATCAGCTATTGTTTTTGTTTAGTCACTCAGTCTTATCTGACTCTTTGCGACTCCATGGACTGTAGCCCACAGGGCTCCTCTGTCTTTGGAATTCTCCAGGCAAGAATACTGGAGTGGGTTGTCATTTCTTTCTCCAGGGGATCTTCCTGACTTGGGTTGATCGCACATCTCCTTCCTTGGCAGATTAATTCGTTACCACTCAGCTGCCAGGGAAGCTCACCAATAGCTATACTTTCAGACAAATGGCGTCCTTGAAAAAGCTGTACAGATCTCCTCTTGTCCATGATGCCTTTTCTAAGTGGTTGAGTTAAAATAATGCTGCCACTTCATACCCCTCAGTGTGTCTCCCTAGACACCAGTCCTGGACCTCATGTTATAAGAGTCCTCCTCTGTCTATACTACTCCTCAAGCCCAGGGTTCTGTTGGGCTAAGTGAATGTGGCCCCCGCCCCTGCTCTGGACCACAAGACCTAGGAATTCTCTGCTGAAATGTCCAAGTCCACTTCTAAGCCTGCATGGATTCTTCCCAATGTTCCTCTTGTATCTGAGGGCAGATGGCATTGCTGGGCACAACCTCAGGCCTGAAAGCTGACCAAGGAGGCAGCTGTTTGAATGTCCAGATGGCTCCTGTCATGTGCCTGAGGCCCTTCATGGTTTGAACCTCATTGAATTTGTGACTGTCATGATTTCCAAGCCTGGTTATTGGGGGATTTTTACTCTTGGAACCCAGACACCATGCTGTGAGGAAGCACAAGCAGCCACAGAGAGATCATATGTAGTATTCTGGTCCTATCCAGAATCAACCACCCAGTATGTGAATGAATGAGCCTGCAAATGATTCCAGCCCTTGTTGAGTTGCCTCCATCTGAGGCCCTAGACACTGTAGAGCAGGGACAAGCCACCATCTCTACGCCTTCCAAAGTCCTGATCCACAGAGCTGTGAACATAATGAAATGATCATTTTATGCCACAAGGTTTGGGATGGTTTGTAATGCAGCAGTAGTAACTGGGACATTGGCTTTCCATGTGGTTGTCAAGGTAGTGACATGATGTTGTTTCAGTCCTAAGATATCTATCAAGCTCCCCAAATGCCTTAACCACTGTGTGGGTATCAGGATGTGGAGTCAACAGAAGAGGTGGCTTTCGTATTCTAAACATTGATGAGCCGGGAGAGACTACTTACAAACCAGTTAGTTCAATAATAGGTTTTAGGTAACATGGTGAATTTGCAGGACCTGGGTAAGAGTTTAAAAAAGATCTACGTTTCACCACCCTAATGTTTAGAGACATGGTGAGGAACCTATTGTAGTAAAAAGTGTGAACTGCCTCTATGAAATGAGAGGTCTAAAATGTGCTCCATTTAAAATAATGATTAGTTGCTTGCAGTGGTTTCTTTCCCACTGAGTGGCTGATGATTTCATTGCATTTACTATGTCCCAATGGTATAGAGTTCCTTTTATATGAAGTACTAAAATAGCTTTTCAAAAACAAGACAGGAAGTTTCATGCTCTAATGAACTAATATAGTAAAATGTCAATATCATTAAGTGGAAAAAAAAAGAGCAGATGAACGTTTGAGTTCAGCTCTGCTGTGAAAGTTCTTTTCTTTGGAAAAGTTCTTGAGTTGAATAATGCTTAATTTGACATTGTCAAGAATTTATAATCATGACCATTAATGCAGAAAAAAGAAGGATGACAAATAAGCAAAGAATGTATATAAAGATTCCATGAATTTTTGTCCAAATGGTTTCTTCTAAAGTTGGGGCATATGCTCAAGATATGATGATTATACGAAGTCTTCATGGATTTTTAAATGTACATAAATTTAAATTTACAGTGAATTCAAAGAAAGGGAAAAATTTGGATTGATGGAGGCTTTGCTGACACAACATTATAGAAATCCAAACAGAATAGCTTTCTATAGTTTCTTGAATTTTTCGATTCGATGTGCTTTTTGTAGATTCTGAGAGTGGCTCTTGAGAAATAGAGACAAATATTTCTAAAGCTGAGTCAGAAGTGATTTTGAATGGTGTTTTCCGGAGCCTCACTTAAAATTATTCTTTGTTTACCTTATCCTTCACTGAGTTCAGCCCTCTTCCAGGTTAAGGAAGTCCTGCTCTCATTTTCTTTGGGGCTCAAGTGAGCAATCTCTTAGCACCAAAACATTCAGCCTCTTCCAAAGTTGTTTACTTGCTCAGTTGAGTCTGACTCTTTTGTGACCCTATATAGCCTGCCAGGCCCTATGTTCATGGAGTTTCCTAGGCAAGAATACTGGAATGGGTTGCCAATTCCTTATCCAGGGGATCTTTCTGACTCAGGGATTGAACATGGGTCTCCTGCATTGGCAGATGGATTCTTTACCATCGAGCCACCAAGGAAGCTCTTCTGGCAAAATATGCTTCTCCAAACACAATTTCTAGGTGTTACATGACAAGTGTCTGCCTTCCAGGGTTTCTAGGGTGAAGAAGCAGGCCAGGTTTACCTTGGAGAATAAATGCTCCCAAAGATGAAGACATAGTATTGTCCAGTTGGGGAGCCCCATGGTTTGCAAATCTGCTCCATGGTACATCTTCAGTGTCCTGTGGAGGGAAGGAAAGGGGAGTGTGGCAGATGGAGTTCTCTGTGCCCCACCTAAATTGTAATCAGATGTCTCTGGGTTCTCTGTTTTATAGATCAGACTTCCTTGCAAGTTTTCACCTAGGGAACTTTTGTAAGTCAGCGTAGCACTTCACTGTTCACATTTGTCTCACTTGATCCTTAAAAATACTGATGTTGGAGAATGGCTTCTGGGCTTTGCTAAATAATTTACAGAAAACTCATTTCAGTTATTCATCTCTCACTCATGGTTTAGCCTAGTTAGACCTTTTTAACACCAAAAATTGAAATCAACAACCCAAAGAGGTCAGCTGTTGGAATCATGAAGAAAACAATGGTGCCAGATGCTCCAGGTCTCCTGCCTTTGGCTCCAAAGGAGACGATTCTTAGGATTTGAATGTTTGTTTTATTAAGTTGCTTTGTTGCTCATTCGCATCTGACTCTTTGTGACCCCATGGACTGCAGCACAGCAGGCTTCCCTGTCCTTGACTGTCTCCTAGAGTTTGCTCATACTCATGTCCATCGAGTCAGTGATACCGTCCAACCATCTCATCCTCTGTCACCCCTTCTCCTCCTGCTCCCCACGTAATTGTTTAATTGTGAAAAACACATAGACGTACCAACTTAATGACACATGTTGACCTTGACATGGTTCCACCTGGAGCCTCACCATTTTGCTTGTTTCACGAGGTCATTTGGGCAAAGTAAAGGGGAGAAGCATTGAGAAGGTCACGTCAAATCTACAAGTTTCAACAGCAGAAGAGTTTGTTGATGATCTGAACAAAAAAATCTATGTCCTGTGATAGTGTCATCCTTCTGCTAGGACCTTGTTCTGTGGAAGTACTCCCCACCCTGCAATGTCTTGTTCACAGTCACTCTCTGCTGATTCCTCTACCTTAAGGCAATCACTGTATCATAAAGGGAGAGAGAAGGACTTATATTTTATTGTTACTTAGTGTGACAAGATATCTCTAATACGACTCCCAGTAATCCTCACCATGTTATACTCATGTCCCATGTAACCCCCTTCTCTTGAGTGTGGGCTGCCCTAGTGACTTGCTTCTAACCGATAACATATGGCAAACATGGGAAGACCCTTCTCTGAGGTTGTCACTTGCAATTTGCCAGCCAACTAGGGGTGGCTGATAGATGTTTGTGTGGCCCACGAGTTTACCCTAGAGTATGTTACCTCATAAGGAGTTCAGGTTTGTGTTAAGGTAGATTAACTGCTGTTAACAAAAGGTGACAAAGATGTATGGCTCTTACATAACAAAAGTCAATTTCGTTTAGTTTTTTAGATTAAATTTTTATTTTATATTGGAGTATAGTTGGTTTATAATGGTGTGTTAGCTTCAGGCATACATCAGAGTGGTTCAATTATATTAATACACATACTCTTCAGATTCTAGTCCCATGTAGGTTATTATAGAAGACTGAATAGAGTTCCTTGTGTTGTCCTGTAGGTCCTGATTATCTGCTTTATATATAGAACTATGTATCTGTCAATCCCAAACTCTGAATTTATCCCACCCACCCCTTTTTCCCGTTTGGTAACCATAAGTTTGTCTTCTATATCTGTGAGTCTTTCTCTATTTTGTAAATAATTTCCTTTGTATCATTTGTTGAGAGTACGCATGTAAGTAAAATCATATTTGTCTTTCTCTGTCTGACTTAGAAATCCATTTCTTGATCATGAAACAGTACTGGGTAAGCAAAAAGGTTGTCAGAATGTCTCTCCCTCCTCCATAGTCATTCAGGCCCCCAGTGTGATGGAAATTCGGCCACTTTTAAGCTAAAACTTCCAAGGGTGCTCTAGATCTGGGGGTCATCATGATTCCAGCCAGCTAGAAGGGCAAGAGCCCATGAAGGAATTCCATGTAGAAGATGTGTAAGCCAGGCCTAGAAATGTGGCACGTTGTTTCTGCTTATATCCCTTGCCCAAATCTCAGATACCTGATGACTCCTCCCTTCAAGGGAGGCTGGGAGAGGCAGCCCTTAGCTGCATGGCCATTTCCTATTGACACCTCTGTATCAAGGAGACCATGTAAGAATTTTTGGTGGACAGCTATATTTTCTGCCTTATTGCTTTTGGAAAATTGAACTCTTTCCAGTGGAGTAGACAGATTAGCAGTCAGGTATGACTTGACAGTTTTAATAATCTAGCACTCTTCAGCAAGGCCTATTGCTTCCCACCTTTATTACGAGTCCTTTCTCTGTTGCTTCTTCCACCCATCAACCAGCCAACTGGATCTTTAGCTACTGCCCGTGATTCAGTGAAGTGAAAGTAAGTGTTAACTGCTAGTCGTGTCTGACTCTTGGAGAACCCATGGACTGTGGCCCACCGTGCTCCTCTGTCTATGGGATTCTCCAGGCAAGAATACTGGAGTGGGTTGCTATTCCCTTCTCCAGAAGATCTTCCCGACTCAGGGTTTGAACTTGGGTCTTCTATATTGCAGGAAGATTCTTTATTATCTCAGCCACCACTTGGGCAGTCCCTTAATTCAATGTTGGAACTAATTCAGGGCTTCTGTGTTCCCATCTCAGGAAAAGGAGAAAATGAGATGTTCTCCTTGACTGTACATTGAGGGGACTTCTTTTCTCCACTGTGCCTCTGGACCACTTGCACTGGGGCCAGAAGGACTCTGAAGTCCGAATCAGGCTAGTGCTTGACTTGTCCCTTATAGATCTGCCTCTGAGATTTGCCTCATCAGAATCCTTTCCTTGGTTTTAAACCATTACTTCCTTTGGTTTCCTTGGGTATCACATTTCCTTCATTCTCTATGATAAGCAAGGATTTAAATTTCTCCTTATAGACTTATGACTTCCAGTTTTCTATCTCTTGCTTTAATGTTTCTGAGCTCCATACTGTCCACTTGACATTTCCATGTCCATGGGCAGTCCACATCGCACATGACTCATGGATGCCATTCCTGAGTACTAGTTGACATTAGCCAGCCTCTCCCACTCCTTGGCAAATGTCCACCTGTATTTTCTCTGTAATGCTTACCACTATCTGAAGTTACTTGTCCATTTACCTGTTTGGCTGTTGAGCATCTATCCTAGTATATACACTCTCCACAGGTGCCAGGACTTGGTTTTCCTTGGGCAGACTCTAGCACAGTGCCTGGGGAATAGCCAACACAATGCTCCGTGGCTATTTGACAAGCGAATACCTGAAGAATTCATTGTGAGGAGGTCCCCCTGAGGTATAGATGCCAGTGTAGGAAAACTCCTGTGAAAGTCGCAGACATATTGACTAGGTGAGTTGGGAATTGTTTTCCCACTAAGACCACTCCCGATGGGGGAGAGAGAATTGCCCGTCAGGTTACTGGAGTGCCCTCCTATGGGGAGGGTAGTGGTAAAGCAGGTGAACCCAACAATATTTAGTGAAGTTTGTAATCATTGCATAGAAAAAAATAGTGTTGAGTCCCTAGATCAGAGTGGGAAACATTCTTCTATAAAAGGCTAGATGATAGTTTAGGACTCGTGAACCATATGGTTTCTGCTGAAATTGCTCATCTCTGCCATGGTAATAGGAGAGTAGTTACAGACATTATGTCAGCAAATGGGCATGTTGTTGCTGTTCAGTTGCTAAGTGGTACCTGACTCTTTGTGACCCCATGGACTGCAGCACCCCAGGCTTTCCTGTCCTTCACCATCTCCCAGAGTTTGCTCAAACTCAGGTCCGTTGAATCAGTGATGCCATCCAACTATCTCCATCCTCTGTCACCGCCTTCTCCTCTTGCCTTCAATCTCGTCCGGCATCGGGGTCTTTTCCAATGAGTTGGCTCTTTGCATCAGGTAGCCAAAGTGTTGGGCGTGGCTGTGTTGCAATAAAGCTTTCTTGTAAACACTGAAATTGAAATTTTGTATAATTTTCATTAACATTTGGTGTAACATATCACCAAATGTTACTCTTTAAATTTTTTACACCCATTAAAAAATATAAAAATCATTCTGAGTGCACAAGTCATAGATATCTAGGCATGGGGCCAAATTTGACTTTAGGATGTAGTTTGGTGACCCCTAACCTAAATGGTCAGACACACAGCCTTGTATGTATTGGGATCTTTTTCCAGCTCTCATGGCTACTTAATAAATAATTTTTCATAAAACATTCTCAGAAACTTCCCTGGTGGTCCAGTGGTTAGGACTCTGTGCTTCCAAAGCAGGAGGTGCAGATTTGGTCCCTGGATGGGGAACTGAGATCTCACGTACTGTGCAGCACAGTCAAAGAAAAAAAGTTAAAACACCCATTTTCCTGTCATCCTTGAACTTGAGTCTCTAGGGGCCCTCTGGAATGGGAGGGGGCAGGGAGGAGAAGGAAGAGAGCCTCCCAGGCCTGAATGGTTAGTGTTTATGTTGCAACATAAATTACTCTTTGCTCCAGATTGCCTGCGCATCCATGTAGAATGATTAGTGTCAAGATGATAAAATGATGCAGTCTCTTGAATTTGATTCCAGCTGTTCCTGTCTTTGATATGATTTGTGAATGACATTTGTATTTTTCACTGGTGATTAGTTAATGCTGAGAAGGACAGCCAGATGATAGCTGTCTAGAAAGCTAAAGCCAAAAGATTTACTTGGCTGGAAAACTGTTCAATAGAATATCGTTACAACCTTTACCACAAATTCATTTAGCATTTGTCCTTAGAAGGTTCTTAGCATCAGGAAAGTAATCTATAGCCTGAGGGATTTCCGAGACCTTTTGATTATACCATGATTACAAAGCAATGGTAACCAAAAAGGGCTTCCATGTACGTGATGCATGGCTCTCGTTTAGAAGTCAAGTGAACTCTTAAATGATCCCCTTTTTTGAGAACCCTCATTGACTTGTTGATAGAGGACATCTCACTGTGAGTCTCTGTTTGGAAGCCAAGTATCAAGAGTTACTGAGTTTAGCCCACGATGATAACAGTGACCATTTATAGAGGCACTTGCTATTTAGTGTGTCAGGCATTCAACTATTTCACACTCATTTTGTCTTCACACTAGTGCTTAAAATATTTTTTAAATTATTTATATTTGTTGGCATAGTTTATTTACAATTTTGTATTAGTTTTGTCCACATCGCACATGACTCATGGATGCCATTCCTGAGTACTAGTTGACATTAGCCAGCCTCTCCCACTCCTTGGCAAATGTCCACCTGTATTTTCTCTGTAATGCTTACCACTATCTGAAGTTACTTGTCCATTTACCTGTTTGGCTGTTGAGCATCTATCCTAGTATATACACTCTCCACAGGTGCCAGGACTTGGTTTTCCTTGGGCAGACTCTAGCACAGTGCCTGGGGAATAGCCAACACAATGCTCCGTGGCTATTTGACAAGCGAATACCTGAAGAATTCATTGTGAGGAGGTCCCCCTGAGGTATAGATGCCAGTGTAGGAAAACTCCTGTGAAAGTCGCAGACATATTGACTAGGTGAGTTGGGAATTGTTTTCCCACTAAGACCACTCCCGATGGGGGAGAGAGAATTGCCCGTCAGGTTACTGGAGTGCCCTCCTATGGGGAGGGTAGTGGTAAAGCAGGTGAACCCAACAGATATTTAGTGAAGTTTGTAATCATTGCATAGAAAAAAATAGTGTTGAGTCCCTAGATCAGAGTGGGAAACATTCTTCTATAAAAGGCTAGATGATAGTTTAGGACTCGTGAACCATATGGTTTCTGCTGAAATTGCTCATCTCTGCCATGGTAATAGGAGAGTAGTTACAGACATTATGTCAGCAAATGGGCATGTTGTTGCTGTTCAGTTGCTAAGTGGTACCTGACTCTTTGTGACCCCATGGACTGCAGCACCCCAGGCTTTCCTGTCCTTCACCATCTCCCAGAGTTTGCTCAAACTCAGGTCCGTTGAATCAGTGATGCCATCCAACTATCTCCATCCTCTGTCACCGCCTTCTCCTCTTGCCTTCAATCTCGTCCGGCATCGGGGTCTTTTCCAATGAGTTGGCTCTTTGCATCAGGTAGCCAAAGTGTTGGGCGTGGCTGTGTTGCAATAAAGCTTTCTTGTAAACACTGAAATTGAAATTTTGTATAATTTTCATTAACATTTGGTGTAACATATCACCAAATGTTACTCTTTAAATTTTTTACACCCATTAAAAAATATAAAAATCATTCTGAGTGCACAAGTCATAGATATCTAGGCATGGGGCCAAATTTGACTTTAGGATGTAGTTTGGTGACCCCTAACCTAAATGGTCAGACACACAGCCTTGTATGTATTGGGATCTTTTTCCAGCTCTCATGGCTACTTAATAAATAATTTTTCATAAAACATTCTCAGAAACTTCCCTGGTGGTCCAGTGGTTAGGACTCTGTGCTTCCAAAGCAGGAGGTGCAGATTTGGTCCCTGGATGGGGAACTGAGATCTCACGTACTGTGCAGCACAGTCAAAGAAAAAAAGTTAAAACACCCATTTTCCTGTCATCCTTGAACTTGAGTCTCTAGGGGCCCTCTGGAATGGGAGGGGGCAGGGAGGAGAAGGAAGAGAGCCTCCCAGGCCTGAATGGTTAGTGTTTATGTTGCAACATAAATTACTCTTTGCTCCAGATTGCCTGCGCTATCCATGTAGAATGATTAGTGTCAAGATGATAAAATGATGCAGTCTCTTGAATTTGATTCCAGCTGTTCCTGTCTTTGATATGATTTGTGAATGACATTTGTATTTTTCACTGGTGATTAGTTAATGCTGAGAAGGACAGCCAGATGATAGCTGTCTAGAAAGCTAAAGCCAAAAGATTTACTTGGCTGGAAAACTGTTCAATAGAATATCGTTACAACCTTTACCACAAATTCATTTAGCATTTGTCCTTAGAAGGTTCTTAGCATCAGGAAAGTAATCTATAGCCTGAGGGATTTCCGAGACCTTTTGATTATACCATGATTACAAAGCAATGGTAACCAAAAAGGGCTTCCATGTACGTGATGCATGGCTCTCGTTTAGAAGTCAAGTGAACTCTTAAATGATCCCCTTTTTTGAGAACCCTCATTGACTTGTTGATAGAGGACATCTCACTGTGAGTCTCTGTTTGGAAGCCAAGTATCAAGAGTTACTGAGTTTAGCCCACGATGATAACAGTGACCATTTATAGAGGCACTTGCTATTTAGTGTGTCAGGCATTCAACTATTTCACACTCATTTTGTCTTCACACTAGTGCTTAAAATATTTTTTAAATTATTTATATTTGTTGGCATAGTTTATTTACAATTTTGTATTAGTTTCAGGTGTATAGCAGTGAATTAGGTATATATGTAATTAATTCTTCTTCAGATTCTTTTCCTATATATGTTATTACAAAATACTGAGTATAGTTCCTTGTGCTACATAGAGTAGGTCCTTGTAGATTATTTTATACATAGTAATGTGTCTCTGTTAATCCCAAACTCTTAATTTATCCCTTTCCCCTACCTTTCCCCTTTGGCAACCATAAATTTGTTTTTGTAGTCTATAAGTCTATTTCTGCTTTGTATATAAATTCATTTATATCATTTTTTAGATTCCACATATAAGTGCTATCACATGATGTTTGTCTATATCTGACTCACTTCACTTAGTATGATAATCTATAGTTCCATTCATGTTTCTGCAAATGACATTATTCCATTATTTTTTCGGCTGAGTAATATTCCATTGTATTTATTTACCACATCTTCTTTATTTGCGAGTGGACATTCAGTTTGCTTCCAAGTCTTGGCTATTGTAAATAGTGCTGCAATGAACACTGGGGTGCATGTATCTTTTCAAAGTACAGTTTTCTCTGGATATGTGCCTAGGAGTGGGGTTGCTAGATTGTATATAGCTCTATTTTAGTTTTTTAAGAAATCTCCATACTGTTTTCCATAGTGGCTGTACCAGTTTACATTCTCATCATCAGTGTAGTAGGGTTCACTTTTTTCCACACCCTCTCTCGCATTTATTGTTTGTTTTTAGTATTCTCTAAAATTTTTGTATCATACAGGATAAGCATATATTCTTGTGAAAGTGTTAGTCACTCAGTCGTGTCTGACTCTTTGTGACCCCATGGACTGTAGCCCGCCAGGTTCCTCTGTCCATGGAATTCTCCAGGCAAGAATACTGGAGTGGCTTGCCATTCCTTTCTCCAGGGGATTTTCCCAATCCAGAGATCAAACCTAAATCTCTTGGATTGCAGGTGAATTCTTTGCTATCTGAGCCACCAGGGAAGCCAATACTGTGTGATCTCTCTCTGTGTTTTTTTTTTTTTTTTTAATTTACCGTGGCATGCATGATCTTAGTCCCCTGAACAGGGATCAAACCTTGCCCCCTGCAGTGGAAGTGCAGAGTCTTAACCAGTAGATTGCCAGTGCATAGATACATATTCTTGCACCTTGATTAATTTATTTTTTCTAGTAGTTTTTTTGTTTATAGTATCTGTAGGATTTTTTTCATTCTGCTGATATTTTTTTAAATTTCTTTTTTTATTAAAATATAGTTCACTTCAGGATTTATTGTAAGTAGACTTTTTAATAATGGTCACTCTGACTGGTGTGAAGTGATACCTCACTGTGGTTTTGATTTGCTTTTCTCTGATAGCTAGTGATATTTCACACCAGTGCTCTTAGTCGGATACAACTGAGTGACTGAACTGAGATACATATTCTTGTGCCTTCATTAATTTTTTTTCTAGTAGTTTTTTTTGTTTTATAGTATCTGTAGGATTTTTTTTTCATTCTGCTGACATTTTTTTTAATTAATTTTTTTATTATAGTTCACTTCAGGATTTATTGTAAGTAGACTTTTTAATGATGGTCACTCTGACTGGTGTGAGGTGATACCTCATTGTGGTTTTGATTTGCTCTTCTCTGATAGCTAGTGGTATTTCACACCAGTGCTCTTAAGCATTATGCTACACTGTCAGAATATCTATCCACCCACCAAGTCATTGGAAAGGCAGCCCATGTGGTGTCTTGTTCTCTTTACATCCCTGTGGCCTCTTAGATAGTGACTCTCTGGGGATAAGGATGGATGAGTTTAATTGGGAGTTCCTTAGCCTCAGGAGCATTGATACCTGGGGCTGGATTGTTCTTTGTTGCCATGGGGACTGTTCTGTGTGCTGGAAGATGCTGAGCAGCATTTCTGATCTCTACTCCCTAGATGCCAGTATCACCCCCTCTCCAAGTTGTGACAGACAAAAATGCTCCAGACACTGCCAGTGTCCTCTGGAGGATAAAATCACTCCAAAATGGGAAATACTGGTTTAACTCAATCTCCCCAATGTATCATTGAGCATATAAAATTGTCCTTGGGGTTCAGCCGGATTTTCACTTCTAGTGTGAGACCATCTTCCAGTGAGTTTCTCTTTATTTGAGGAATTGAAGTGGAAGCTGTGTCTAATTTATTCTGAATTCTGTTTCATGGAAAATAGAGTTCATTATGATGTTGGCAACAGTGACTGAATTCTCTCCTCTGGATCTCAAGATCCAAATTAGTATAAAGAAAGTATCAGTTTTTTTCAAGTGAAAAGAACAGAAAATAAAAGAGTATCTCTCCCCTTCTCCCCTCCCCCCAGCTCTTCTGGATTGACATCTTCATAACCTTGAACTTGAGGTAAATAAACGAGTGATTTCTCTGCTTGTGAAGTCATGAGCAGGGTTTTTGTTTACCTTTGTGCTATTCTTTATTTTCATAACTCTCTGTAAGAAACGGCATTTTTTCAAAAAATCAGATAAAAATTCCTCTAAAAATGAAGTCACTAATCCAAGCTTAGATTTCTAGCTGAAGTTAACAATTTCTTTGGGCAATGTTAGACTTAGCTTCCTGACCCATACACTCACACTATTGTAGCCGCAACAATGAAACTTCTTACTGAGAGCTTGATTGGCTGGACCTATGAAACAAACAATCTATTACTTAATCATGAAAATATAATTAGAGCAACGTCCTGAAAATTCGAAGTGCCAGGGACCTGGAAAAATAAACATCTCACTGCCAGTTTCAAGTTATTGACTATTTTCATTAAAGAACAGTGAAGGACAGGAACAGCAGTTGCTTTGAATTACATGCTGTTTGGAATCAGCAACAGTGGATTAACAAGGTTTTACTACATTTCAGATGTTTGTCAATGATTGATGGTCGGCATTCACATCTACATATGCTTACCAGGCTTTGGGGGCACAAGGTCTTCGAGACAGAGGTTATGTCTTTTACTGATTGCACAAAGGCCAGACCACACTGGAGAGCCCCAATAGGCTGGCAGAACACGTTGACCATGATAACAGCGTACAGACTATTTAGCTCAGAATCCCAAGGCCAAGGTGAAAACAGCCTGGGAACAATGCCTGCAAAGGCTTTTCACGACTAAACAGCCCCAAGCAAGCACATAGCTTTCCCAATCACAAAGACTCTTGGCTCCAGCCTGTCATTAAAATGTGGGCACAGACCCAGCCCTGGGTCCCAGAAAGCCGCCCCCTTCCAGGCCCAGGAGCAGGCTGCCCTGAACGGAGGAGGAAGCCCTGGCCACGGGCCCCCTGGAAGCTAAGAAGCCTCCTGAGTGGCCCAGATGCCAGCTCCCACCTGGAGAAGTTGGAGAAGTGATGACTTTCAGGCTGGGGCCTGCAGAAACAGAATTCCCAATTCCCAGCCAAAGAACATAATGCTGAAGTTGAAAAACAAATGAAATTCATACAAATTAAACCCAACAATTCCCTTTACTCATTGGAAAGGAAATAGTTGGGAGATGGGGTCGTGGACGAACCACACAAAAGGCCACACTCTTTCTTTCCTTCCTCCTTCTGGCAGAAGCTTGAGGAAACTGAGCTCAGAGTTAACAAGGTCAGAAGGTTCCATCTGCTGGTCTGTCTGATTGGCAGCACCCTCCGTGGGGTTCCTTCTACCATCATGACAGATTTCCTTTGGTGCTGAATTTTTGTTTAGCTTCTGGTTCTTTGTGCGACTGAAGCAATTGGATTTAACCAGAATTAAGTTGTTAAGTCCCTTATTGCACAAGGGAGGAAACGTTCTCAAGAAATTTTCATTCAGACTAAATGCGGGTAAACGGGTCTTGAAATAGAAGGAAAGAATTAAAACATTCAAGAGTAACTATTCCTAGTATGTTTTTCTCCCGTAGGAAACAGTGGTTTCAAGTTTATGGAGCAGGTTAATGAGTTGGAGAACCTTCCCTGTTGGCCTGGGTCCTAAAATAAGACTTTTAAACACACTTCAAAAATATACAACACTTCTCTTAATGGCCAATGAAGAATTAAGTCTTGAATCAGAATGTAAAGGCAGAATGATTCATATAATAATATGTAACAGAAATGAGGTTTTTCAGAAATGAAAATTTTCATTGATTACATGATTCCCAGAACAATATGGACATTTATTTTGCTTTGCTTTTTTTGGGTTCTTTGATATTTTCAAACATTTCTTTATATATATTGCTAGACTGGAGAAAATAGACTAAATTTGAGAGTCGACAACTTGATGTGCTCTAAAGAGAACCTTTCAAGAAGTCAACTTTCCTTCAAACATTTGTAGAAAAGGGAAAAAATTTTGTTTTGGCTTTGCTTCAAGTTGGGGTGACGGTTGGGGAACTTTTATGCCTGTTGTTTTATTCTGTTTCTCCTTTATGTCTCCAGGGCAGAAACATTTGTTCCCTTTACTAATATTAACTTAATGGGAATTAACTGAGCATCTATTGGCTCGTCATCATTGGTTATTTTCTCTTGCTGTCAGTTTTTATTCTGCCATATCTCTTGTATCACCTCAACCAGCACATCTTTTCTTTTTGTTCTGCCTGAGATGCTGGATCCTGGAAGCACCACTCCTCTCTGTGTTATATGGTGACAAGTGAGAATTAGGCCTACCTTCACTTGAACAAATTCTTTAGTACCTGTAACTAATCTGAATTGTGTACTACATTAATCTAACATTGTCCTCCTCTTCTTTTTTCCTTCATTTATTTCTCTTTCTCCCTCTCTCTCCTTTCCCTGCTTCTTCAGATTGAAGTATTTTCCTTCCTCCTTCCCTCCTTTTTTTTAAAAATATTAAATATCCTAGTCTTTTAAACTATCCTAGTATTGGAGTACAAGGAGATCAAACCTGAAGGAAATCAGTCCTGAATATTCATTTGAAGGATTGATGCTGAAGCTGAAACTCTAATACTTTGGCCACCTGATGCGAACAGCTGACTCACTGGAAAAGTCCCTGATGCTGGGAAAGATTAAAGGCACGAGGAGAAGGGGATGACAGAGGATGAGATGGTTGGATGGCATCACTGACTTGATGGACTTGAGTTTGAGCAAGCTTTGGGAGTTGGTGATGGACAGGGAAACCTGGTGTGCTACAGTCCATGGGGGTCACAAAGAGTCTGATGTGACTGAGCGAACTGAACTGAAATATCATAAGCTGTGTTAGGTAACAGAGATATTAAAAAGTAATAATTAAGCTCAACTCCTCCCTTCAGGGAACTTATGCTCCAACAGAGGAAAGAATCTCTCAAGGCAGAGCAGAATTTTGTGTAGTCTTCTGAGCCATGCAAGGAAGAACAAAGAGGGAAGATACGATAGTTATGCTTTTTTTAATTGAAATAAGTTGATTTACAAACTTGTGTTAGATGGAGAGAAGACAATCTCTTTAACAAGTGGTGCTGGAAAAACTGATCAACCACTTGTAAAAGAATGTAACTAGATCACTTTCTAACACCATACACAAAAATAAACTCAAAATGGATTAAAGATCTAAACATAAGACCAAAACTATAAAACTCCTAGAGGAGAATATAGGCAAAACACTTTCCAACATAAATCACAGCAGGATCCTCTATGATCCACCTCCCAGAATATTGGAAATAAAAGCAAAAATAAACAAATGGGACCTAATTAAACTTAAAAGCTTTTGCACAACAAAGGAAACTATAAGTAAGGTGAAAAGACAGCCTTCAGAATGGGAGAGAATAATAGCAAATGAAGCAACTGACAAAGAATTAATCTCAAAAATATACAAGCAACTCATGCAGCTCAATTCCAGAAAAATAAATGACCCAATCAAAAAATGAGCCAAAGAACTAAACAGACATTTCTCCAAAGAAAACATACAGATGGTTAACAAACACAGGAAAAGATGCTCAACATCACTCATTATCAGAGAAATGCAAATCAAAACCACAGTGAGGTACCATTTCACACCAGTCAGAATGGCTGCTATCCAAAATTCTATGAGCAATAAATGCTGGAGAGGGTGTGGAGAAAAGGGAACCCTCTTACACTGT